>PISX010001822.1:0-23990 GCA_004024625.1 Mellivora capensis | reverse complement strand
TGGAATCCGTCAGGTCCTGGGCTCTTGTTTTTTGGGAGGTTTTTGATCACTGCTTCAATCTCGTTACTAGATATCTGTCTATTCAGGTTGTCAATTTCTTCCTGGTTCAGTTTTGGGAGTTTATAGTTTTTCAGGAATGCATCCATTTCATCTAGGTTGCTTACCTTATTCTCATATAACTGTTGATAATAACTTCTGATGATTGTTTCTACTTCCTTGGTGTTAGTTGTGAACTTTCCCTTTTCATTCATAATTTTATTAATTTGAGCTTTCTCTCTTTTCTATTGGATTAGTGTGGCCAATGGTTTATAGATCTTATTGATTCTTTCAAAAAACCAGTTTCTAGTTTTATTGATACGTTCTACTATATCTCTAGTTTCTACCTCATTGATCTCTGCTCCAATCTTGATTATTTCTCTTATGTGTGGAGTTGGTTTGATTTGTTGTTGATTCTCCAGTTCTTTAAGGTGTAGAGACAGCTGGTGTATTCTGGATTTTTCAGTTTTTTTGTAGGAGGCTTGGATGGTTATGTATTTCCCCCTTAGCACTGCCTTTGCTGTATTCCATAGGTTTTAGACCGAAGTGTCTTCATTCTCATTGGTTTCTATGAATTGTTTAAGTTCTTCTTGGATCTCCTGGTTGATCCAAGCATTCTTAAGCAAGGTGGTCTTTAGCTTCCAGGTGTTTGAGTTCCTTCCAACCTTTTCCTTGTGATTGAGCTCCAGTTTCAAAGCATTGTGATCTGAGAACATGCAGGAAATAATATCAGTCTTTTGGTATCGGTTGAGTCCTGATTTGTGACCCAGTATGTGGTCTATTCTGGAGAAGGTTCCATGTGCACTTGAGAAGAATAAGTATTCTGTTGTTTTAGGGTGCAATGTTCTGTATATATCTATGAGGTCCTTCTGGTCCAATGTGTCGTTCAATGCTCTTGTTTCTTTATTGGTTTTCTGCTTGGATGATCTAATGTATTCATATCATCATGACTCTTTATCTTGATTAATAGTTTTCTTATGTAGTTGGCTGCTCCCATATTGGGGGCATAGATATTTACAATTGTTAGATCATCTTGGTGGATAGTCCCTTTAAGAATTATGTAGTGTCCTTCTGTATCTCTGACTACAGTCTTTAGTTTAAAATCTAATTTATCTGATATGAGAATCGCTACCCCAGCCTTTTTTTGAGGCCCATTGGCATGAAAGATGCTTCTCCATCTATTCACTTTCAGTCTAGGTGTATCCTTAGGTTCAAAATGGGTCTCTTGTAGACAACATATGGATGGGTCCTGTCGTTTTATCCAATCTGCAACCCTGTGTCGTTTTATGGGAGCATTTAGGTCATTCACATTGAGAGTGATTATTGATAGATACGTTTTTATTGACATTGTGTTACCTTTGAAGTCTTTCTTTCTGTAGATTGTCTCTATATTTCTGTTCAATGATATTCTTAGGATTTTTCCTCTTTTATAGAACCCCCCCCATAATATTTCCTGCAGTGTCAGTTTGGTGGTCGCGTACTCTTTTAAGCCTTGCTGATCTTGGAGACTCTTTCTCTCTCCATCCATTTTGAATGTCAGTCTTGCTGGATAAAGTATTCTTGGCTGCATGTTCTTCTCATTTAGTGCCCTGAATATATCTTGCCAGTCCTTTCTGGCTTGTCAGGTTTCTGTGGACAGGTCTGACGTTATTCTGATGGGCTTTCCTCTGTACGTAAGGAGCTTCTTTGTCCTAGCTGCCTTCAAGAGGGCCTGCCTACAATTGTAATTCTTCGTTCTTGCTATTAGGTGTCTTGAGGACTTTTGAGAATCTATAATCTTGGGGGGAGACCGTTCTGCCTCTAGTACATGAACGCTGGCTCCATTAGCAAGATTGGGAAAATTTTCATGGAGAACTTGTTCCACTATATCTTCTAGACTTCTTTCTTTCTCCTCCCCTTCAGGGATTCCAATAATTCTTATGTTGGAAAGTTTCATGACATCATTTATTTCCCTGATTCTGTTCTCGTGGCTTCTAAACTGTTTGTTCCAGGCTTCCTCCTGATCCTTTCTCTCTATCTGTTTGTCCTCCAGATCACTAATTCTATCTTCTGTCTCAGTTACCCTAGCTTTTAGAGAATTTAGATTAGATTGGAAGTCATTGAGAGCCTTGTGAACATCATCTCTGTTGGCTTTCAGTTCTGCCCTAATCAATTCCATTTGGTCATCCATGGCTTTCTCCAACCTAGCTATTGCCTAGATAATTGTTAGCCTGAATTCCCTTTCCGACATATTGTCTATGTCGATAGCCATTAGCTCTGTTGCAGAAGACCTATCCTCTGAATTTTTCTTCTGTTGGGCATTCCTTCTCCTAGTCATTTTGGTGAGAGATGGCTGAATGGATGTAGCTGGATGTATCGACCATGGTGTAGTCAAGGTGTACCCTGAAACGCTTCTGAGCAATCAGGAGTCCCCACCCAAACGAGAGAAAAAAGGAAAGAAAAATAAAAAAGAGAGAGAGACGGGAAAAAAAAGGGAAGATAAAAGAGAAGGCTCAGCCCAAATGGGCCCCAAGGTAAGATTTATGAAGTATACAAACAAAAACAAACAAAAAGACTGATAAAAGTATATGATGAGAGGGAAAAAAAAAAAAAATATATATATATATATATATATAAAAGCAAAAAAAAAAGAACCTCGTCAAAAAGAACCCCAAGTATAAGATTTATATACTATCAGGACAAACAGAAGTACACAGAAACACTTGCGGAAGAAAAAGATGGGAGAGTGGTTATAAATTCTCAGTGTGGGTGAGGAAGGTTATTTTGATTCTTCCTGGATGTATCTTGATATATTTGTTAAAGGACTCAACTTTCCTAAGATAAAGGGGGATTAAAAATTGGTTTACCTGTAGGGGTAGCATTGATTGAGGAAAGGGGATTATCTTGAAGTTTAACTCTATATGAATATTAAAAAATAAAAATACAAAATGAATAAACTAAACTAAACTAAAATTTAAAAAAAATTAAAAAATAGAAAAGCAAAAGAAAAACACGGGTACATGTATCAAAAAGTTCAGGTTAGGGGCGCCTGGGTGGCTCATTGGGTTAAAGCTTCTGACTTCGGCTCAGGTCATGGTCCCAGGGTTCTGGGATGGAGCCCCGCGTCGGGCTCTCTGCTCAGCGGGGAACCCGCTTCCCTTTCTCTCTTTCTCTGCCTGTCTCTCTGCCTACTTGTGATCTCTGTCTGTCAAATAAATAAATAAAATATTAAAAAAAAAGTTCAGATTAAAAGGTTATTATGGAATTTGATGTACTGGACATCTCACTGTGATGGTAAATAGGTTAAAAAAATTATATATAAAAAAAAAATGAACCAGAACATTGGGAATGAATTAAAAATAAAAGTTGTATCTATGAAGTAGTGGTGGTTGTTCTCTTGTCATCTTTCTTTTTCTTTTCTTTTTTTTTCCTGGTTGGTTTTCTGGGGGAGGAGCCTGCCACCTGGGTTTTCAGGCAATGTTCCCTGAGTTAAGTCCTCCCACCCCTCTCAAGGGGGGTGGGCTCTGAGGAAACTGGTTTTTCAGGCTTTTGTTCTCTGGAGGTTTTTATGTTTGTTCGTTGTTTTTTTTTTCTTTCTCTCGCCTTGACAGCTTTTGATGGTTTTTGCAGGTTTAGAGGAAAGCAAACTGCAGAGAGAAGCCTCAGTCTGTCCCCCTCTGGGTGCTACAGAGCACATAAGTTCCCTCTTGGCCACTGGCAGAGCATGTTCCGAGCCGCAGTCCCTGGGCACACAGGAACTCCTGCTTGTACCCAAAACCACGACAGCGGCAGCTGTCTAAGCAGCTCCAGACCGCCAGAGAGGTTCCAAGCAGCGATCTCACACTGAGATTTTCCGGTGGCCCGGGCTGGGAGTGCCTGGTCTTTCTGGCTCCCAGAGCTCCAGGCTGGCGCCTACGCGCACTTCTCTCAGGGGAGGGTGTGGGGCGCCTGCGTCTTAGGCTCTGATAGCGCGGCACGGCACTCGCGTGGAAGAGTGCAAAAAGGCTTTGTTCCTGGCAGCTGGCGAGGCTCCCAGACCCTCATGGGACCCCCCGAGCTCTCAGGCATGCTGGCAGCTTAGGGACCAAGACCTGGTTTCTCTGCCGCACTCTCTCTGGCTCAGCGCCAGGGGTGGTTGTCCTGGGACCAGGGACTTAAACCCCTGTCCCTAACCGCCCTGATTCCCACAATTTCCCTCTGCGATCCTTTGCTCTTTTTGAGTGCCTTCAACCAGATACCAAGTTAATGCTGGTCCCCAGATGCAGGAGGCTCTCATATTGGGGTATTACTTTCCAATGGGTTGCCTCAGGTGGCTCCCTCCCCCTTCTGTTTATCTTCCAATATCAGTCCGACGTTCCTACTCTGCTTTACCTGCCCACTGGCATCTTCTGCCCCCGTAGAGATCCAGACATGTATAATTCTGATCTCAGGCTGGTTTCATGGGTGATTGGAGTTCTTTGGTAGGTAATCAGCTCACTTTAGGGGACAGGTTGAAATGGTGCCTCCTCCTACTTCCCCCCATCTTTGAAAACCCCACACCCCTTAACTTTAAAAAGCACTTTTTTCTTTATAGTAAGCAGTTATCACTTTTTAGAACATATTTATTATGTGTGTTTTTAAACACTTCTCTAACTGCATTACAGAAGAACTATCATATCCATTCCCTGAAATAACATAGTTCTCAAAGTATTCTTCATGTACAACTTTTATAATCAGCTTTATTCCATGTGTTTTTAAATGCTACTCTAAATTCACTACAGAATGGCAAACACATCTCTTAACTTAAAAAACACTTTTCTTATGGTAGAAGGTGGGAATTCTTTTATAAATATCATTATTACAGATCATGAAAACTTTCTTGAGCAGCTAAGTCAATTCTGGGTTACCTTTTTATGTACCTTAATTACATGAGAAAAATCGTTTCATGTTTTGGTAAGTTGCCGTAGTCAGACTTTCATTGAATCCTGCTGACTGTAATTCCTGAGATATCGTCCGTAGTCTTTGAGGAGACTGCTAGGAGACTGCTTTGCATGTTGCTTACATTCTGTACTGTTGAGTGACAAAGACTTCTCTGCCAAACTAGGTCTCAGTGAAAACTGTTTAATTTTCACTAATATCTGTCTCTCTTGACAAAAAAGTGGTTTTGATCCCTTTTATTTTACCAGACTTGAAATTAGTTGAGAATCTTATGTGGCTATAAGAGAAAAGTCAGCTTCCTGCCATTATGCATTCTATTCTCTGTAGTGTGTGGAAAATCAGAGCTATAGATGTAGAGTTCTTCTTGCATTGAGGAAAATCATAGGGGATATGTATGTAAGAGGACGTACATGTCTCACCACTTGCCAAATTAGGGCAGTTGCCCAGTAATCACTCTTCTAGTCCTTGGCATTCTCTTCCAGTGGTAAGCCTCAAGTATATCCATTTCAACCATAGCATATGATTAAGTTGATGTTTAAAAATTATGAATATAAAGTATATGAAAAGTTAATATAAAGTATATATATGCATGAATATAAAGTATATGACAATTTAATATTGTAATCAGTTTTCATGAGTTGTACTACCTTTTTTAGGTACACTTGAAAGGTCTGACAGACTTCAGTGATGATATTTCAGAATAAGATTACATTGATAATAAGCCAGTTATACCATACTTAGAAGTGTGAATGCACTTCAGGAAATGGCAGCACTAAATGAATCCATGCTGTCACAGTTAACTTGGCATGGTCTGTATGGAATTGCATCCACACCATCATTTATTCAAATCAATCAAGATGCACTTGTGGGTGTATTGGTTGATGACTTTGTGTTTCTATATTTTTTAGAATTGTTCTATTGGTGGATTTTGTTAGCACTAATGTATTATGTATCTCAATGGGAGCACACACTTGATAGATTCATAGTCAAACTGGCATTTTATTTTATTTTATATTATCCTATTTTATTTTTCTTTATTTATAAAGAGAGAGTGACTGTGTGTGGCATGGAGGGTCAGAGGGAGAGGGTTGGAGAGAATCTCAAGTAGGCTCCTTGCTCAGTGTGGATCCGGACACTGGGATCAGTCTCACAACCCTGAGATCATGATTTGAGCCAAAATGAAGAGTCAGGCACTTGGGGCACCTGGGTAGTTCAGTTGTTTAAGTGTCTGACTCTTGATTTCAGCTCAGGTCATGATCACAGAGTTGTGAGATCAAGCCCAACATCAGGCTCTGCACTGAGTGTGGAGGAGCCTGCTTGAGATTCTCTCTATCCCTTTCCCTTTGTGCCACCCGCCAACCCCACTTGCACTCTCTGTCTTTAAAAAAAAAAAAAGTTGGGTGCTTAACCGACTGAGCCACCCAGGTGCTCCAAGTGACATTTTAATACAATCCATGCTATAACCTTTGATTGCTTATTCTTTGCCAAATAATCAATGTATCTTTAGGTAATAGAATATATGAGCACTAAAGGAGTCCTTTGTGGAGTAAAGGAAAGAGATTAGAAATTGCAGCAAAGGGGCTAAGTATTTATTTGCATGAGAATAAATTCTGCCATACTGGCTGATCAGTACCATGAAGAATCATAACTACATAGCTGTACTAAATAAAGTACTGCTGTAGTCATTCAAATTCACTTAATATTTTAAAAAGCATTTTCTCATCCCTTTTGCTAAGACCCTTTAAAAAATTCTAAATTTTTACCCTTCAATTTAATTTATGATCAGTGTGTCTGGCTGTATTTTTACTCACTAAATTAATTTTGCCTTTAACGACAGACTTGATCCTCTTCTAGCAGAATAACTAGTGGCAAGATTACTCTCCTGCTGTAAACAGCTACAACACTGGATGAAGTCCATGATGCACCATTTTTGGGGATGGTGCTTACAGGCAGTACCAATCTTTGGAAAAAGGGAAACCTACAAAGTGCACTCCAGGTTCACTGTGTCTTTCTGCCTGAAGCACTTTCATTATTAAAGATTAGAGATGGATCCTGAGCAGAGCCAGTGTCACTGAGCTGAACAGGTAGATGTCAGAATTGAGACTGCTCAAGTAGCTGGAATTTGTTAGAGGAAGAGCTTTATGGAGTAGAGCTCCAGAAGTCAGCAGTGGGACATAGAGGACATTGTCCTCTATGAGGATATTGCTGCCTCTGTGCAGGGCAAGACTGTGGCTAGCTGAGAACATCTGCTGCAGGGCTGATAGCTGAAGGGAGGTACCAAAGGTCATGCAGTGGCATGTGTTCATTACTAGCTAGAGTGAGAGGGACCTTGGGAAACACCTCATCCATTTAGCCAGAAAGGCCCTATTTTAGGAATAACTTCTAGGAAATAACACATTCAAGGACTAAGGATAAAGCCAAAATAGGCCCTCTTTAACAAAGAATAAAACAAACGCTTTATGATCAAGAATACCTGCCAGTAGTTTAACTGCCAGCCAGATCAGGACTGGACACCCTTTAGAGGAAGATAGTATCATGCAAATGATTCAGTCTAAACTAATGAGTGAGGAAAGTAGCTGTGGGAGGACGAGTCAAGGCCTGAACACAGAAGTGGCCTTGTGTGAGATGTTGGTCCAGAGGAAAAAGGTGATTGAAAGGCGTGACACAACAGGGGTTGGAACCTTCTTGAGGAAGGTGACTGATTTGAAAGTGGCCCACATCAGCCATCCTGGACTGATGGAGATTTAAGATCCTGTCACATAGTTGATGACACTTGAATGGGGCTTCTAGGGGAAAGACATGTGGCAGTTCTTGCAGCTTTTCATACATTTAATTTTTTTCAAATAAAAAAACCCTAATATTAAAACAACATGAAACCACAACTTTTTTGATAATATTAGATCTGATGCAGCACAATAGTATAAATTCCAGCTCTCAAGTCGTCTTCCCTCCCCCAATGCCATCATGTTATGAAATAGCTGTGTGCCTTTGTTCTGGATGAGCATGAATTTTAATATTTAGATCTTAGAAATATATCAGTGTTGTATAGGTGTGAGAACCTGGCAGATGCATACATATATAAATATTTGTTCTAAATGATGGGTTTCTAAATCTAATAATTTATTCAGGCCTAGAACTTGGAAGCCAGTAAACTTGCAATCAAAATTAAGGCACATTTAATGACCAACAATTGGGAAATGCACATGTATTCAAATTCATAACAGATTGATACCCAAGTGCTTATCAATGCACTGTAAACAAAGCTGGCAAATACAAGGGAGGTTTTTCTTAGAGGTTTCTAAGCCCTTGGGAGGTGTTCCAAAACTTGACTCAAGTCACTGGCAGGAAGTATAAGCTCTTGAAAACTACTTGATGCTGCTCCAAGGGCCATTTTAGGTTATTGGGGCTTATCCAGAATAATCTCCTGAAGTGACCTATGAGATACGTGGTGTCCTGTAGTGCCTTTTCTGAGCATCTGAACAGCTTTCTCTTATACAAAAAATCTTATGCCACTTGATAATGTGGAGGCAATGATGATGCCTGTGGTGAGGTGTATGGGCAGGGACTTTGTAGGATGTTAGGAACAGTGTAATTTTATTAGAATCACTGAGGAGTGATTTGCCTTTACTGGAACCCAGCAGATAGAAATTGGGTATCAAGTCTTCCTTGTTGACTTCTTCATCTCCTAATGTGCTGAAACCCTAGTGCACTGTTCAAAAACTCATATGAAGACTGCCACTAATACTGTTTAGGGGCAAAGTAGCTGAAAAATTGCTGAGGAAACAAAACACATTTTGATGATAATATGTGGAAAACAGAAGACAGAAGAAAAGATAGAAGACAGAAGATAAGAAAAAGAAGAAAATAGGATCAAACAACAAATGGTACTAACATTTTTGTTTCAATATTTCAGAACATGTATATTATTTTCATTTTAAGTCCAATATTTATATCATGAATTCTTAAAATAATTATAAATTTTCTTTGGTATACAGTATGTGATTCATACCTATCATGAAGGTAATGCTTAATGTTTATGAAAGGATAACTCTATAATATGTAAGTAAACAATGACATCCTAGTTGCCCTAGTGGGCTTCAAGTCATCTTTTGATTATTTTTCTTTATTTCAACTTCAGGGGCAATAAATTGTGTTATTCATTATCACTGGTTCATGATTAGTTTGCATTATCATTTTGCCTTAATCTAAAAAAGAAGTTGTTTTTGAGTAAACAGTATGGCTACACTATCCTGCTTGTTTTCTAAATCACTTCAGTTATGTTTACGCTGAGGATTCTTTGATTCCTGTCTTTCTGTATGCTAAATCAAGGCCTTATATGGTACTGTATACATAATCCTAATGTTCTAGACCAAACAGCGTGTGACTATAAGGATAAGACAGCACTTTCTTTTTAAAGTGTAATGGGATGCATCCCCATTGTGTTGAGTGCTTACTAATAGCATCCTCAAAATGTCTCCCATTTATTTCTGAGTTTCCTTTAGAAGCAGTATCTCATGGGCCCCAAGTTAGCTATCAGAAGAATTTATCATGACACAATGTCCTTGTTCTCTGTTCCTTCTACTTCATTTCTCACTTTCTATTTTCTACAGAGCTACTTATAGAGACTTCACTGCTATCAGTACCCAGAATAAGAGCACCAGGGCACAGGTATAAAGCCAAAGTTCCTGTTTCAGTTGATTCCAAACTTCTAATCTTCAAGACACCTGAGCAATTCATAGTTCCATGTGAAGTATGGTGTGATGGTTAATTTTATGTGTTTACTTGACTGGGCCATGAGATGCTCAGAAGCCCAAACATTATTTCTGTGTATTTGTCTGAGGGTGTTTCTAGAAGATATTAGCAATTGAACTGTGGACTTAGAGAAAAGCAAATTGCCTTCCGTAATGTGGGTGGACATCATCAAATTCATTGAAGGTCTGGGTAGAAAAAAATGACAGAGGAAGGTTGAATTTACTACTTGAGGGCCTGATTACTTGAGCCAGGACATTGCTCTTCTGTGCTTGGTTCTTCTGATTCTCAGGCCTTCAGACTCAGATTGGAATCTACATCATTGGCTCTCTGGCTGTCAGGCCTTTTAATTATACCACCAGCTTTCCTCTCCAGTCAGATGGCAGAATGGGACTTCTCTGCCTCTGTAACCTGTGAATCAATACCTTATATTTTATCATACACACACACACACACACACACACACATATAGTGTATGTATATATGTATATATATGGATACATACATATATTTATGTAAAATATGTAAAATATATAGTATATGTATATATGTATATATGTATACATACACATATTTATGTAAAATAGTATTTTATATATAATTAAATATATACACATATTTAATGATATGAACATATTTAAATATATATATATATTTTTAAAAGATTTTATTTATTTATTTGACAGACAGAGATCACAACTAGGCAGAGAGGCAGGCAGAGAGAGAGAAGAGGAAGCAGGCTCCCTGCAGAGTGGAGAGCCTGATGCAGGGCTCGATCCCAGGACCCTGGGATCAAGACCTGAGCCGAAGGCAGAGGGTTTAACCCACAGAGCCACCCAGGCACCCCATATGTATGTATTTTTAATATTCCCTACTATTTCTGTTTTTCTGGAGAACCTTGACTAATACATAAGGGAACTGGTTTCTTTCCCTACTCTGTACTCCATCCTGATACCTAGGTCCAAAGCAGTTTTACTTGTGTCCAACATATAAATATATTGTCAGATTCTGCCTCATTCTCTCTGTCCATAGAAGTTCCAAGGTAATCACAGAAAGTAGATTGGGGATAAATGCCATGTCATCCCCTCTCTGTCCTCCTCTGTTCTAATGCCCTGACTCCAGTTAAAGTTTCTGCATCCTTGTATAGTTACAAAATAAAAAAATATTCTATGCTTGTTAATGCATATAAATGGGTACCAGTACTTAGAGCATAGGGAGACTTTATACTAGTAGCTCTAGCTATTAGTGTAGCTTCTACCTTCTAGCTATTCAACTAGCTACTCAGTTTCAGCTCAACTAGCTAAAAAAATGCTGTTACAAATTTTTTCAAAGTCTGATTTAGCAGTTCACAACCTAAAGCAAAGTTTAATTTATAGAGAAAGATAAACAAACTCTAATTTGTCATTTTTAGGGAAAATGTAATGCCCTGACAATACATCCAGAACATAGGGTTCCTGTATCTTTGTGCAGGATTATACTTCAATAGGAGTTATGAGAGAAAGTAAATAATGAATACAGTAAGTTTCTGGCCAGTATTGAGAACATATGTATAACTTAGAGCAAGGCTGTTAGGATTTATTCCCCTCAGCTGAGAACATGGGCCTGCCATGGATTGCTTTTGGGGCTTGCTGGCCATGCAAATAGCTTCTGCAATAAGAAGAACCCAATTGGTGCAGATATCATTTTCTTGAGATTAGAAGGAGATACCTTGACACATAATGGTAGACATCATATATAATGTAGACAATGGCAAAATGGCCAGGATAGGCATAAGCAGCACTGTCACACCATTACCACTGGTTGCTTCAGGAGTCTGAGCCAGGGAGAGAAAAATGGCCAGTACTACCTGGTGGTTGAGAAGAGCTTGTCCATGAGCACAGTGCTGTCTCTTTACTGATGATTTTTTCCTCATGATTATTTGACACTGGGAGGATGTTTTTGGCTTTGCATAGTTTCCTGTAGGTCAGATTTCACTTATGACATTGCTAAGAACGAGAAGCCACATAAAACTGGAGACACTTGGCATGGTCTTCTTGAAATTTTTGAGTTCATTTGTGATTGAAGCCACAAAATAAAATGGAAACAGGATCTTTAACAAATGACATCATATACATCAGATTTGCTGACATTTTTATCTGATACCCTGAAGTAGGAGGAATTTACAACTGTGTCATTTTCCTTTCAGTATAAAACCAGATGACACTACTGTTATTTTTCTGTGCTACCAAACACTGTTTTTCTAATTTATGTACAAACTAAAACTATCAAAAAGAATGTTCTAATTTTTGAGTTACTTTTAGAAATGTCAATGGCCATAGACACTTTCAAAATGGTGAGAATTTCTTCAATGAGAAAGCCTTCGACTAGGGGCAAAAAACATCTTAGCTTTTTATAACCCAGTGAAACATCAACAGGCTTGGCTACCATCTGGATTTCCTACTTTGAAGAAGCCACATCATTTTGACTTTTCATTGCTTTTGACATTAGGATGCACTGGTATCAGAGACCCAGTCAGCAATCTTGAAAAGAATTCAGTTTATTATGAATGATGCCAGTTTCTTCAGTCAGATTATTTATTTTTTTTCAAAGCCAGATTTTTCAGTCATTATCTTTTCAAGAAATTCTGTCACAAATTCAAGCATAATATAATATTTTTGAGTACCAGAAAGTTTGCTGCCTTTTTAAGTGTTTGACTAAACTTTAAGCAGAAGGTTTATTTGTTTTGAGAGAACAAAAAAGCCCAATCACAAAAAAAGTTGACAGAGAAAAATGTATTTGTAGACTGACTCACTGTCAGATTGGACCAAGAAAGGAGGGCAGATCTTCTGATTTAAGATTCTTACATTGCCTGTGAATGATATTGAAAAGAAGGAGCTCTTTTGGCCACTTTTTCATACCATGAGAGGTAGGCAGAGTTGACAAATATACAAACTTTCTTTTTTTTTTAATTAACAATTTTTTCTACTTTATCAAAGCCATTCTTTTTTTTTTTAAATTTCTTTTCAGTGTAACAGAATTCATAGTTTTACACCACACCCAGTGCTCCATGCAATGCGTGCCCTCCATAATACCCACCACCTGGCTCTCCCAACCTCCCACCCCCCGCCCCTTTAAAACCCTCAGGTTATTTTTCAGAGTCCATAGTCTCTCATGGTTCATCTCCCCCCCCCCCAATTTCCCTCAACTCCCTTATCCTCTCTCCATCTCCCCAAACTTTCTAATTCCAGGCCTAGTGCTTCTAGAGCCTGGAGGTGAGACTGACAGTCCTGTCATTTTATCCATTGGCAGAAATCTTTGAATATATCAAAGTACTGAAAAACTTCTTTGAAAGTTACCCCTGCTTCAATGACCTTAACATCAAAATATGGATTTATTTTATTTTCTCATTGAAATAGACAGGATCAGTGATGCAGTGCTTGCCAAAGGTGACCTTATTGACTGGAGGAAATGATGTGACTAGAATTTCTTCAAAGGGTCTTGGAAAGTGTTTTGTTTCTTCACACAATCCTATCCTTGACTGGCAAAGAGTAATAGTTATTCTAATTCTAATTCTGGTAATATGGCAGTGCTGTCTTATATAGTAAGCTAGGTTTTTTCACTTCCTCCTGCCCCAAACTACAACAAAGTCATAAATCTGTTGAATATCCAAGATATTGATGTATTAAAGTAAACTAAAACATTCAAATCAGGTTTCTTATTGAAATTTGCTGTAGAGCCAGATTAGTGTTCTTTTTATTTAACCAATGCAAGTCGTTATCTTTTATTTCAGAAAGTGACTTTTAATTTTTTCCTGAAAAAATTAGAGAAAGAATTATTTATTCATAAATTTCAAAAAAATTATCCATATAAGAAAATTTATTAAAAATTTTATTCATATAAGAATAAAATCAATTCCAAATAAGATAAAATTTACACAAAGTTATGTATATGTTCTCATGTTCACTATGCTGAGGAAGGGACTCTGGCTTGCATAAGTGTTACAAAGGAATCTAGTCACCTTCAGAAGATGAAAAACTACTACACCCCCAAAATGAAAAAAACAACTCAACTAAATGCTCTCTAAGAAGTTTCAGCTTTACTATTGTGTAAGTCTGTTTCAGAATACAGAGTCAGAATCAGACTTTAGTAGTAACTTAATCTTTATTTGGTCTAATACCAAAACAAATATTTAAGTATAATATCATTAGGATTGCTGTAACAAAATGCCATACACGAGGTGGCTTAAATAACAAATATATATTATCACAGTTTGGAGTCTAAAGCCTTAAGTTCATGGGTTGTTTTCATTCTAAGATGTCTCTCTCTGGCTTGCAGATGGCTGCTTTCTTGTGTCCTAACATGGTCTTTTTTCTGTGTTTGCTTCTTGCTGTGCCCTTACATGGTCCTTCTCCTGGTGTCTTTCTGTGTGTCTAAATTTCTTCTTATGACACCAGTAAGTTTGGATTAAGGCCCACCCTGAGGACCTCATTTTGACTTCACCATTTTTTTTTAAGACCTTGTCTCCAAATACATTCACATTCCCAGGTACTGGGGGTTAGTACCTAAAAATATGACTTTTGTGAGGATTCAGTTCAGCTCATAACAAGTATATTCTCATTGCAAAGGGGGGGGTGGCTTAATGAAGAGGGGAGAGAATTTAGGTCAGTCTCCAGTCGTGGACTTCTTTGGATAGGAGAGAAGAGAAGTTCATTTATGATATTAATCAGGATGCTAGCGATACAAAACTAGGTCAAAGAAAAATCAAAGAAAAGTGATAGGAGTGAAGAAAATCAAGACCTTCAAGGAGGTTTAATGTCGAATGACAAGAAGTCAGATATGATAAATGTAACAATTGTCCATTCTCTGAGAAAGTCATAATTAAAAAAATGAGCATTATGGAAAATAATTTCAAAACAACTTGGTTTTCCATTTATTTGCCTAATATTATAGAGTAAATTTATAATCACATTCTTTATTCTGTTTCATCTATTTCTCTCAGTATGACTGCTCTTATAGCACCTTTTAAAAAAAATGTTCTCCCTTGGGGCGCCTGGGTGTCTCAATGGGTTAAAGCCTCTGCCTTCGGCTCAGGTCATGATCCCAGGGTCCTGGGATTGAGCCCCACATTGGGCTCTCTGCTCAACAGGGAGCCTGCTTCCTCCTCTCTCTCTGCCTGCTTCTCTGCCTACTTGTGATCTCTGTCTGTCAAATAAGTAAATAAAATCTTAAAAAAAAATGTTCTCCCAAATTTCCTCCACCGTCTTTAGCTCTTCACCTTTCAGCCTGTATTCCTACCTCTTCCTTCCTGATTCTCCGTCATAAAATCCCAAAGAAAATCATCTGGCAAGAAAGAATCTTCTTTAGAGGGAAGGTAAGAGAAACAGGGCAAAACCTGTTTTGGTTGGGGAAGGAAAAGCCTAATAATTCTCATAAAGTAATTGTTTTGGATTTGTCACATGAAGAATATAGATTTTGGAAATGTAGGGTTTGTTACTGACCTCCCCAACAATGATTTTAGTGAATGGGATCAGAGGCTATGTTAGAATGGGTAGATCCATGTTGGTAATGAGCCTGTGAAAAAGAGCACAGATTACTCCTTTAAGATGTTAACTCTGAAGGAATGCATAAATAGAGCAATAGTCAGAGAGAATCTGGAGGGACATTCAGAGGAAAAAGTTTATGATTAGAAAAATTTATGCAGATTTGGATTCTGAAGAAAAGAGTCCAGTGAGAAGGAGAAGGAGGGTATAGGTTTGCGTAGAAACAGAATATTTGATAGATCACAGTCCCTTAGGAGATAAGAAATGGCTAATCTGAGAAGATCTGAATTACAGATACATTTCTAATCAGGACATTGATGCACTTAATGCATAGTTGACTATATTTTTCAGGGAAATAGAAAGAAAGGTTTCTGTAGAGGTAAGAGTTGTGAAGGTTTGGAATATTTGGGGAGACCAAAAAGAGAGGGAATCAAAAAATTTCATTTCTGAAGAATTTTAATTTTGAAAGTAGAAAAGGAAATGACTTCAACAATCTTAGTGCAAGAGTTACTTCTCTGGTCCTCTAACTAGCAGATAATGATTTTTGAGTAAGAACTATGAAGAAGCTGAACTATATTTTCATCATGAAGCTGTATTTTTAATGTATAGCTTCTTAAATTAAGCTGTTTCAGTTTGAAAAGCAAGGAGGTATCCTAAGGCTCAGGAGATCTCCCCCTCTGCCCCCCCTTTTCCATTGTTGCAAACTACCAAACGTGGTAACATTCACTGCCATAACATTTGTGAGAATGTCTCATTTCCTTCAAGTGTAGGCAAATGGGGATGTGTGCTGTATTTTATTTTTATGGTCCTACTTTCAGGCAGTGTCAGCTGTTTTTAGATTGACAATAAAAATCCTTATTGCTGGGAGAATTATATTTCACAAGTTTCTACTCTCAGTTTTTCCATTTTCCTTTGTAGAGCTGTTTGGCAAGGACAGAGAGAGTGAGAGTGAAAGCAAGAGAGCAGGAGAGAAAGGGGGGCAGGGGGATTTGAACAGCTATATTAGAATTTAAGCATCCAGTGTCTTTATTTTTTATTTTTATTTTTTGAAAGAATTTATTTATTTATCTGAGAGAGAGAGAGCATGAGAGGGGAGAGGGCCAGAGGGAGAAGCAGACTCCCCACCAAGAAGGGAACCCGATGTGGGACCTGATCCCGGATCCCATGATCCAGGATCATGACCTGAGCCGAAAGCAGTTGCTCAACCATCTGAGCCACTCAGGTTCCCAGGCTTCCAGTGTATTTAATGGAGAGTGGGGCACAAGCTGCAGATGCAGTCAAATTAATTTTTTATTCTTTTTATTGGTTCCTCAGTGTTGCAAGAAATATGGTTAAAGAGTAGTTTGTTTTCATAACTACTACTGATATCAGAGTAATGCTGTTCTGTAAAGTTCAAGTACATGGATATGATTTTTTGGGGATATGATTTCTTTATCTTTTGGCATAAAGGGTACTACCAGATATAAATAAGTCTTTACTCACTTTTAGGCTTTTTTGGAATCTCAAGCAATACATTTGAAATTATCTGTATTCCACATCATTCTTGTATCAGTCGGTCTATCCATTAGCACCTATTTCTTGAATGTGTCTTATGTACCAGGTCTTATGCTGGGGGCTTGAACATACAGAACTGAATTCATAAATCTGTTCTTCTTCCCATGGTGCTTTCAGTCTAGCCGACATTTCCTCCGAAGGATAGCTTTGCATATTACATGTTTGATATGGGGGGTTAACCTGGGGAAGCAAGTCAAGAGAATCCTCTATTTGTCATCAGAGTACCAGCACAATATTCTAGGTGAAAGATTGGGGCTATAATAATTAAAATGGCTACACTTATAAAATTGTGTGCAAAGAGGAACTTGCTGTTCTTGGTACTTTATATACATTCATCCCCTAATGAACACTATGAGATAGCTATTACAGTTCTCATTTTACAAACGAATTAAATAAGTTGCCAAAAGTAATTTCCAAGTGGTAAAGAGAGATTTTACTCCAGGTACTCTGACTATAGACGTTATGCTCTTTACTGCTTTACTATATATTACTTTGGCATATTAAACACATACAATTAAAGAATGAAAAAATTACAAGTAGCAGGGTAGTGGTTCTCAACTGAGAGAGGCTCTGTTTTTACAGGACATTTGGCAGCATTTGGAGACATTTTTGGTTGTTATAACTGGAGGAATGCTAATGTATCTAGTGAGTGAAGGCCAGGGATGCTTCTAAATATCCCACAATGCACAGGATAACCTCCCCTAGCTAACAATTATCTGATTAAAAATATAAATAGTTCCAAGTATGAAAAACCCTTCCTGAGAGAGTGCAGTTTGGAAACAAGTCCCCCGAGAAGGAATGTGACATCCCAGAATGACCAGATTAATTTACAGTCTTCTGAGTCCTAACCAAGCCCCCCCGCCCGGCCTTTTTTTTTTTTTTTTTTTCCTATTGTTGGCTATGTTGCACCATGGTGCATCTCAAGGTTTCTGGGTGCTGGGGTCTTTGCAAGTGTTCAGTGAGTGCTGTGCTTCAGTTCATGCAGGGGGAGAGCTGGGCTAATCAGTAGAATCCAAAAGTTCACATTTTCCCTCACACATTTCTTTCTTCCTTTCTTTTTCCTTCTGGCCACCCGCAATTCCTCACATACCTGCTTTCCTATTGTCTGTCATTGGCTGCCCAGTGCCCTCCCTGTACCTATGCCCTCTTTTCCCTGTAGTATTCCCAATCCAAAACTACCTTTTCTTTCTTCAGTCCCTTTCATCAAAAGTCTCTCCCATGAATTTTAACTATTGGGAAAAATCTGAGTAAACACAATTAAACTAAGTTGAAATGTTTGGTCATCATCCCCACACCACCACCCCCCACTTATCCTTTCCTGGAATATTTACTTTCCACCCAATGACTATTTGAGTTTGTGTGGGGAAAACAGTATAGTTGGGAAGCTTTCTTGTTATCCCTTGAACTATACTGTGATTATGTCATCCCTAGGTAACATTTGTGTTGGAAGTAAGCACTTATAGCCTCGTTATTTCTTCCAGGTCTGAGGGAGTAAGCACCTCTGCTTTCCTTTCCAGTCTCTCCCTCAGCCAAAATTGTTTCGTGTCCCAGGAAACAAACCATTCTGATTGGTATGCAATAACCAATTGGGAGTGCACCTGTAATCTATTACAGACTAACTGTTTATGTCTTTCCCTTGGCTCCCAAATGTAAATGTTGAAGTCCATTCCCCAGTGTGATGATATTTAGAGGTGGTGCCTTTGGGAGGTTTTTAGATACTGATGAGGTCATGAGTGTAGGGCTGTCATGATGGGATTAGTGTCCTTTTAAGGCATAGGAAGACAAGAGCTCTCCTAGCTCTGCCGTGTGGAAAGACACCAGACTGCAAAATAAGAGGTCTCTCAGCAGAAAATGCATTTGTTTATACCTTGATCTTAGACTTATCAGCTTCCAGAAATGTGAGAAATAAATATGTGTTGTTAAAGCCACCCACTCTATGACATTTTGTTTATAGCAGTCCAAGCTAAGACATCATCCAAGGGGTTTAGTCACCTTAAGGAATACCTAGTGCTCCTTTCTAGACAAATCAGGAGACTGAGTCATAGGTGTTCCCTGGTATATGGATCTGAGTAAGTTGTGACGTACTTTTGAATCTCCTCTGCTCTACTGCGAGAGCCACAGATGATTTATTTCATTTCTAAATATCCCCCACAAGTCATCCTGTGACTAACTAGGTAAACATTGGCCTGACTTTCTGATTCCCTGGGCTGTATGTTCAAGTGAGGCAAAATCTTGGCAGAGAAAACTCTTGTATTGGCAGCCACCTCTCATTGTCTCTATTAGGTCACAGAGTTAAATCCTGTGACATCTAGGCAAGGTTAGGGTAACTGAGCCATTAGTAAGGTGAAAGTAAAATTTACTGTTAGCACCACTTTTGCCCCAGTTATGCCTAAATATCTGGTTGTATTTCTGGTACTTTATTTTAGTGTTGTTTAATGCAATTTTGTTTTATTTAATTATAAATTTCAACTTTGTTAATATGTGTATTAACTTATTTTGATTGTATGCCATGAACCTGTAAATTCTTACAGGTAAAAGTCTTAGAGGGAATATGACATTAAGATACTTAAAAAAAGATTTTCTTTAGTTATTGGAGAGAGTACAAACAGTGGGGAGGAGCAGAGGGAGAAGCAGACTCCCCACTGAGCAGGGAGTCTGACAGGAGGGCTCTGTCCCAGAACTGATGAGGTCAATCTCAGGACCCTGTGATCATGACCTTACCCAACTGAGCCACCCAGGCGTCCCTACCTTTTTTTTTTTTTTTTTTTTTAAATCGAGTATCTGCATTTGGGACTTAGAGCGGTTTTCCTTCAGGCAGATAAATCATTTGTGTTCTGTGGTGCTGATATGGAGACAGAGAAGATATAAAGATAAATTGTAGAACTGTCAGTTGTTGAACTGTCTACAAAAGCAAAAGAGTGACACCAATAAACATTAACAGGCTGGAGTTGCAGCTTCAGATGCTTAATAAATATTTGTCTTTGAATGACATGCACCATTGATAGATGTAATATGTTCTATACTCCTTTGATTGCCATTTCAATTATAATTCCAATTTTACAAGGTATTCTATTTTATTGTGAGCTTGAAGAAATCAGGCTTGAGCCTCAGTTTCTTCTTGTGTTTTATAATGTTTTTCTTTTTATATATTATATGTTAAATATGTAATATTTACATATTAATTTATAATATTAATTTATGATTTATATGTATAATACTTTTATATTAATAATTAAATATATAATATTTATATGTTACATATATTTTTTGTATATTACATTATTTGAGGTTTCTTTGCTGGCTATCAGCAACATGAGGTTTTGCTAATATAATAGGCACAGAGTGAACTCTATAATCATCATATAAAAAATGCAAAGTTGAATTAATGATGATCTCTAGGATTTATGTTATGGTTGTTTTACCCTCTTGTTTGACTCTTTCTTATCTGTTTTCAAATGGAAGTGTTATAGCTCAGTGTAATCTTGTATATTAATGCATGTTAATGGGGGGCAAACTCAAACCTTTCTATTATTCCTTGGATACAGGTTGAGGTATCATAGTAAGCTGAGCCTTAGTACTAGTCCTGTTGTTAACTAACTGTGAGCCTTGAAGCAGGTCTTTGTATCTCTGCTTCTTGTATCCATGTATATAATACAATATCTTGTTTCTTTTTATTTTTTACTCTATCTGTTTAGAAAGGTAAATATATGCTCATTGTATAAAATGCAAATGCAAAAAGGTGTAATAAAAGAAGAAAGAAAAAATTCACACACACATACACACATTTGCAAATACATATGTATATACAAACATGATAAATGTATATATAAATTTTATTTTTCTTAAAAAGATCTCCTTAAGACATATCAATGAATAAGGCATCTCCACTGTTAAAGGATACTGACCATCCCATTTAATGAACTCTGTTTCACTGATGAAACATTTAGGTTCATTTTTTGTTGTTGCTGTTTGTTTTGTTTGTTTTTTGCTATTGCAAGCAACACTACTATGAGTATATCTTTACATCCATATTATAATCTCTATTTAGAATGAACTTCTAGGAATGGGCTTGTTGGATTAAAGAATATTTATATTTAACATTTCACTGCTGTTATCATGTTGTTCCCCACAAAGATGTTCATGTTCTACACTACACAACTCTGTTTCCCCACACTGTTTATTGGTAGTATTTTCATCTTTGTCAGTCTTATGACAAATGACATCTCACCATTACTTGTTATTACACTGTCTTACAGTATAAGGTTATATTTTGAAAATACAATTTAATATAATTATGACAATTATAATTTTTATCATTTTCTTTTATTTTTTTCATCATGGTAAGTGTACACTTTAATCCCCATCCCCTATTTCCCTTATACCTCCACTTACCTCCCTCTGGCAACCATCAGTTTGTGCTCTATAGTCTGTTCTTGGTTTGTCTCATTTTTCCCCCTGCCTTCGCTTATTTGTTGTGTTGTTTAAAATCTACAAAAGAGTGAAATTGTATGGTATTTGTCTTTCTCTGACTGGCTTATTTTGCTTATACTCTCTAGCTCTATCTACGTCATTGCAAATGACAATATTTCATTAGTTTTTATGGCTGAGTTTTATTCCATTATATATAGATAGATACATACATATGTACATACACACACACACACAGACCACTACTTCTTTATCCATTCGTCAGTCAGTGGGCCCTTGGGCTCTTTCCATAATTTGGCTATTGAAGATAACGCTTCTATAAACATCGGGGTGCATGTATCCCTTTGATTCAGTATTTTCGTATTCTTTGGGTAAATACCTGCTAGTGCAATTGCTGGATCACAGGGCAGTTCTATTTTTAACTTTCTGAGGAACCTCCGTTCTCCTTTCCACAGTGGCTGCACCAATTTGCATTCCACCAACAGTGCCAAGAGTGTTCCCCTTTATCCACATTCTCTCCAATACTTGTTTGTTCTTGTTGATTTTAGTCATTCTGACAGGTAAGAGGTGATATCTCATTGTAGCATTCATTTGCATCTCCCTGCTGATAGCGATGAGTATCTTTTCATGTGTTTATTGGTTATCTCTGTGTCTTCTTTGCAGAAATGTCTGCTCAAGTCTTCTGCCCACTTTTTAATTGGATTATTTGTTTTTTGGGGTGTTGAGTTTGATACATTCTTTAATAGATTTTAGATACTGACCCTTACTTCAGCTATGTCATTTGCAAATACCTTCTTCCATTCAGTAGGTTGTCTTTTAGTTTTGTTGATTGTTTACTTGATGTGCAGAAGCTTTTTATTTTGATGTAGTCCCAAGAGCTTATTTTTGCTTTTGTTTCCCTTGCTTCAGGAGACATAGCTAGAAGGAAGTTGCTCTTGCTGATGTCAAAAAGAGAGGACTGCCTGTGCTCTCTTCTGGGATTTTTTTATGGTTTTAGGACTCACGTTTAGGTCTTTAATCCGTTTTGAGTTTATTTTTGTGTATGGTGTAAGAAAGTAGTTCAGTTTCATTCTTTTGCATATTGCTGTCCAGTTTTCCCAACACCACTTGTTGAAGAGACTGTGTTTTTCCCACTGCATATTCTTTCCTGCTCTGTTGAAGATTCATGGACCATAGAATTGTGGGTTTATTTCTGGGTTATAATAATACTTTTTAACTTCTGCTAATAATGAGACTAATCTCAGGCTAGAATGGTTGGGATAGAATTTTTTTTTGTTTCTTTGTAGATTACTTTCAAAGGTTGCCTTTTCATCCTTTTCACGGATTAAAAAATGTATTTGCTTCCTTCTGTATGTAGCATACAAGTTCAAGGTCTCTTCCAAAATGCATTTTCACTTTGCCTCATGGTGTTATAGCACCACACGATTAGGTTGTATTCCAGTAGAGATAATGTCATACAAGCTGTACCCTGATCTGTGGAAAACTAGATATTGCTTATTTAAGTACCTTTTTTTAATTTGTTAGCCTATAAAAGCATAATATAAAATGTTCATTTCGGCTTTAATAATACTTAATTAGTGACATTTCCTTCAAAAAAAGTTTCTTTCTTTTTATTGGCTCTAGACAAACTGTTTTTTTTATGTTCTGCAAATGTCTCATCTTTTTTTATTTCTTTTAAACTTCATTATCCTTTTGATGACATAGTAATTTTCTTTCCATCTTTTATCTCCCTTTAACTGACATCTTCACTTTGTTTTTCATTCCAACTATGCAAGCTTTTATCCATTTGTTTTGGTGACTTTTAAATCTTTTTTTTTTAAGATTTTATTTATTTATTTGACAGAGAGGGAGATCACAAGTAGGTGGAGAGGCAGGCAGAGAGAGAGAAGGAAGCAGGCTCCCTGCTGAGCAGAGAGCCCAATGTGGGGCTGGATCCCAGGACCCTGGGATCATGATCTGAGCTGAAGGCAGAGGTTTTAACCCACTGAGACACCCAGGCACCCCTGTTTTGGTAACTTTTAATGGAAAATTCAATTTCTATGAAGTATATGCTGTTATTTTTAGATGTACTTAATTAAGTTCTCTAAAGGTTAGGTGAGCAGCTTAAACAAAAAAAATGTATAAATGTGGCATGACAGTTTCCTCATGGGAATCCACCAGGGAGGATTTGGTGTGAACAGTGACAAGTTACATTACATGGACATCCTGTTTTTCATTAATGTCTTCTCAGCATTAAGGTTCAGGGAATCTATTTAATGCTCTTTAATTTTGAGATTTAGAAAGATTCATGCGTAGTGAAGTAAAGCAGACAGTGTAAGTAACCAGGAAAAAAAGAAAGGAATGGAGACTGAAAAATGATAGTCAGGATTCAGAACTCAGGACAATATGTTGGTTTTATAAACAATAATTATGGCTAAATAATGGCTAAATTTTATTTTTTTTCTGGGCTAGCTTCAGTGACCATATGTGTTGGCTTCATGTCAAAGTTGTCTGAATATAATGGAAACATATAAAAAGAAATCTGTTAAATGGAAAGATATTGAATATAAATAATAGCAGTGAATTGGGAATGATATTCAGTGTTGTTAATGTGAATCAAATATTAGAACAACATTGACTTTATACCCTGCCACGTTGCTGAATTGCTGTATGAGTTCTAGTAGTTTGGGGGTGGAGTCTTTTGGGTTTTCCATATAGAGTATCATGTCATCTGCAAAGAGAGAGAGTTTGACTTCTTCCTTGCCAATTTGGATACCTTTTATTTCTCTTTGTTGTCTGATTGCTGTTGCTAGGACTTCTAATACTATG
>PISX010001821.1:65463-180880 GCA_004024625.1 Mellivora capensis | reverse complement strand
AAAAAAAAAAAAAAGATGGCAGGGTGTGGGTGGTTTGGTATAAGAAGGGGGATATGGGGAGGAGGGCAGGCAGCTCAGCAGGTGACAGGGATGTGGGGTCGAGGGGCCACCGTGCAACACTGGCAGCCCTGTCAACGACCCGACCCGAGGAGAAGGCTCTGCCAGAGGAGGCTGCGGGAGTCCCGCTGAGAGGCTGTGGAAGACAAGTGAAACCTGGGATAGCGGGATCGGGTCGTTTCCATAATTATTGCATAATATAGCATATGTTGCATTAACATACATTATTTACTAAATAAATGCAGGTTTAAAAAAATGTCCAACTATGAGCCTGCTGCCCTTTGTTTTTGAAAATGGCCTTGGTGCCTCTCAGCCCTTGGCCAGCTCTCCTGGGCTTTGGGGAGCCCCAGAGTATGAGCATTTGCCAAGGCTCTAATGACAGGGGCCCATTAGAGCACATGGCTGGGTTCCTGGAACCACTGGTTAGATGCAGAAGTGGAGCCGGAGAATTAGCTAGACGCACGCTCTGCCAAGGAGGGACATGCATTCCCAGGGGTGGTCGCTCCCTGGAGGGAGAAGCGGATGGGGAGGACATGTGTAGGTCATGAAAGCAGTGCCACCACCAGCTGGCCCCTCTGCCCCACTTCAGCTCTGGCCAGTTTGGGAATTCGCTGTAAGTAGCAAAGGGCATGACAATAGGAAGAAAAGGAGGAATAGGGAGATGGGTGTGAAGTCATGAACACCAACGCCCCTAGAGTAAGCCCTGGGAAGGGAGGGGAGAATCAAACACAGTTCCTGTCCTCAGTGAAGGGAGGAGAGAACCAGACATAGTCCCTGCCCTCAGTGAGGGGGTGGAGGCATGGGGCCAGTTAATATCTTATGATAGGTGTAAAGTGATAGGGCCCTATTACGGGTTGAATCGTGTCCCCTTGCAATTCACATGTCGAAGTCCTAACCACCGCCCCAGCAGAAATGTGACTTTATTAGGAGAAAAAGTCTTTTTGGAGGTAATCGAGTTAAAGGGGTCATTAGGGTGGGGCCTAATTTGACTGTTTCCTTATAAGAGGAGCTATCTGGACACAGAGACACAGAGAGAAGAAAATGTGAAGACACAAAAAGAAAATAGATACCCACGAGCCGGGGGAGAGGCCGGGAACAGCTCTTAGAAGGACTCTTCCCTGCCAACACCTGCCTAGATTTCAGACTTCCAGTCTCCAGAACTTTGAGACAGTAAATTTCTATTGTTTCAGCCACTCAGCCGTGTGGCCCTAGGAAACGTAATGTGGGCCTTACTGGGGAACCCTGGAGCAGAAGGAGGTGTCAAGGAAAGTGCCTTCACTAGAGAATGTCTCAGCGGAGACCCGAATGACAGAGGAGAGAGCCAGTAGGGAAGAGAAGGGCCAACTTGTGTCTGGCCCTGCAGGGTGAATGGGTTTACCCTCCCATAAATAAGACGTGATGACTGATTGCCCGTGATCAGTTATCTGCTTGACAGGGAGCCAGCAACCCTCCAAAGTCAGGTTGGGGGTGAGGAAATTGGCTGGAGGTTTTGGATTTTAGTTCATCAGTGTCCAAATAACAGGGAAGCTTTCTGAATGGAAACAAGCCAAAATATTTGCCCTTAGAAATCCTTTCTGGGACCATGTTTGGTTAGGGTGCAGGGAAGAAGCTGGGGTATTGGTTAAACAAAACTAGCGGGTGAGAGTTATCTCCATTAAAATGCACAGAAAGGGGGGCACCTGGGTGGCTCAGTGGGTTAAAGCCTCTGCCTTCAGCTCAGGTCATGATCTCAGGGTCCTGGGATCGAGCCCCGCATTGGGCTCTCTGCTCAGCGGGGAGTCTGCTTCCCTTCCTCTCTCTCTCTGTCAAATAAATAAATAAATAAAATTTTTAAAAATGCACAGAAAGGGAAGGATCTTGGGATGCTGTAGACAATACTTGCTTTGCAAATGGGTCAAAAGGGAAGACTGTTAAGAGCAAGAGTTTGGGCCTGCAGTTCTGTTTCGTAGGAAGGTCACATGAGCAATGGACTTTCTCAGGGCCAGTTCCTGGACAGCAGATCCTGTTTTATCATCCAGAGAAAGGCAGGGTCTATTCTCCAACATTTTGTAGGCTGTCGAGAAGGGGAATAAATCTGAGACCGCCTTTAAATACTGGGTTTCAATTGCTTTCCTTCTTGCCAGGGCAGATATACGGGCTTGTGGTATGATTTAGTGCCCGAGTCCAAGGGACTGGTCTGCCTCTGCAGCGTGGAGACAGGACTTTCCAATTATTTTTGTATTTTCTGCTGAGGATGAGTCTCAGTTCCTGGTAAAGAGACTTTCAGGGCCAGGGGTTTCTCTTCCAGAGGGAAAGTGAGAGACCACAGTTACTACTGCCCCCTACAGCTTCTGGTGTGGAGAGAGGGTCCCTGTAAGGATGATGGTGATGATGATGTAGAAGACGATGACGATCATGAGGGAGAAGAAGGAGAGGAAGAAGAAGAGGAGGAGAAGGAGAAGAAGGAAAAGAAGGAGAGGAAGAAGGAGAAAGAGAGGAAAAAGAAGGAGGAGGAAGGGGAAAGGAAGAGGGAGAAGAAGGAGAAAAAGAAGGAGGAGAAGAAGAAGGGAAATTGCTATTATGATTGAAGGAGGAAGTCTTGGTTCTAGTTAATTAAGGAGATAGCTGGGATCTGAGAGTCGACTATATTACCAGACTCATAGGGCTCCCTGTAGGATCTTCCACTTGGCTCCCCAGTCTGAACACTTACACCCAGGCACGGGCACCCAAAAGAGAGGCATCCTCCCTCAGGGGAGGATGGGAGCAGAAAGGGGAGGAGGACAGCAAGCTCCAGAAGAAGCCAGGCAGGTCTAGGTGAGAACTGCAAGACATCCATGTTCCCCTCAGGGATCTGGCTCCTGGCAGGGGTGGCTCAGGGATCTGCCTGGGTCTCTCTCCCTCTCTTTTTAAAAAAGATTTATTTATTTATTTATTTATTTTAGAGAGAGACAGAGAGAGAGCAGGGGGAGAGTCAGAAGGAGAGAGAGAGAGAGAGAGAGAGAATCTTTAAGCAGACTCTCTCCACTGAGTGGGGAGCCCAATGTGGGGCTCCATCTCACAACCCTGAGATCATGACCTGAGGTGAAATCGAAAGTCAGACGCCTAACTGACTGTGCCACCCGGGCGCCCCCGGATTGGTCCTCTTTGCTCTCACTGAGCACATTAGCCTCCCTTCCTCTAGCTGGAGCAGCACAGGACAAGGCAGGGAAAGGGCCTGGAAATGTTTATTCCAGCACTGTCTTTCCTGTGTCCCTTACACAGCTGTGAGAGTGTGGACCTCCTACGTGCCAGGTGTTCTGTGCAGGATGTTACATACTTTCTTAATTTAAGGTGGTTTTTTTGGGTTTTGGTGTTTGTTTGTTTGTTTTGCGTTCCTCTCCACAGTCACCGGCCTCCCTGAGCCGAGCTCTGGGCAAGCTTTGAGCTGGTGACTGGTTCAAGGATGGGGACAGAGTCAAGTTAGACCAAGAGACAGAGTCCTGGAGCTTTCGCTGGAACTTGTCTTTCTGAGAACTAGCAGCTAAGTTGTAGGCGGAGCCTGCTAACCGTGGGGGTCATGGAAGCCTGGGGAGGATGCGAGGGCCCTGGTGGATAAGTCCAGTCTGGGAAGAGAGCCAGGGCTGAGGAAATCAGAGATGAGGTCCTTTTGACTTTGTTCAGACACTGAGCCTGAGCTGGGTGTTCTTCAGGCTTCCACATCAAGGGAAGCTTTAGGTCCCACCTCCTTTCTGAGCCGGCTTTCTGCTGCACATGGCCAAAAATGTCTTAGTTAACGCATCTGTGGAGCTTTCCAAAGAAATAAACCATTGCAGAAAGTTTATCGTGAAAATGAAGTAGCAAACGCACAGCTGGTGAGATCTGAAGGCTCTCAAAGCCTCTGTAACCAAACACAGCCCCCTCCCGCTTCCAGGCTGAACCAGAGCCCCTGAAAGCACCACCATATTTACTCTTCTTCACTTAAGATGAAAAGCCCCAGTTAACTACACGCGTGGTACCTGAAGATATCAGCAGCCGCGAATCTCTCAGTCTGAGCGGCTCCGTCTGGCTCCCGTCACTTACTAGGGGGTGGGGAGAAGGCAGCCCTGAAAGGAGAGGATTTTGTTCTATGGGGAAGGGCTGGGAAAGGTCTAGGTTATGGGGTTGGGGTGACTGGAGAGAGAGCAGAACACAGAGGGCACTGAACACAGAGGAAGGGCCGATGGTGGAAAGTACCACAGGTCTTGTTAGTGGACATGTCACACAGGAGCCAGAGTGTGATGGCGGCCGTGGCGGGGGCGGGCGTGGTCTGAGACAGGCGCTGTGGGTTCCTCTGTGCGCGTGGGTGGGCGGGTGTGGTGCTGGTGGGGTTGGACTCGGGAGGGGCTTGTCTTGGCGGACAGGCAACTGTCAGCTAAGGGGCACTCGCTGCTGTAATTGAGAAATGGCCGTGCGCTATCTCTCCCGGAGTGGGATGATAGTAATTAATTGTTCATTGATCCTTGCAGGTCAGCTAGAGGTCAGGGAAGTTACTCCAGTGGCCTCCCAGTTTGCCAGGCAGCCGGGAGCGGTGGCTGACACCTCAGTGGGAACCGTCCTGTGCCCTAAACGCTGACAAGAGGTGACAGAGTAATTATGGTAATCTTAATGTCTATTGTTGCAAATAAAACACCAGCGAGCCATTCTGGAAAACCCATACCCGCACACGATCTAAGACTCAGGGAGGAGGAGGAAGTGTGTCTGACAGTGGACATTTTTCAGCATGGAGCAGAGCACTGCAATATGATTGTTATTGTGGTCGCTGTCAAAAGCTTAAGCAAGTGTCCATGTGGGTATGGCCTGGGGAACCACACTGACCCATACAGACAGCGATAGCCAGACAGAATTCTCACACAATCCGAGGGGCACACACACAGCGAATGGATAAAATAAGACTTAGATCAAGGCCCAGCTCTTCTGCAAAGGCTTCTCCCATCTGCCACATTCTCCAGTTCTCTGATGTTCTCCAGCACATGATGGGGATGTGACCTTTCATCTATGCAGGGCCCTCATTCAACCACTATGCATAGAACCCCTCCTTTGTGCCAAGCTCATGATAGAACTGTGTTCCCACAGAGCTTGTAGAGCTCCCAAGCAATGGTCCTTATCTAGGTCTCCCCTCTCCAACAAGACTGTGAACTTCTGGAAGGCTGGGGCCATGTTGGATATCTTATGCAACAGCCATAGCAAACATTTATTGAGTGTGATACGGTTCCAGCCACGATTACATTCATAATGCATCCATAATGGCGTCCATAATGCTTAACGTAGGGCCACGCATGTACCAGTCCTTTAATAAGTATTGATTGATTGAAAAAAACTGGGAACCCAACTGTTGCCTTGGCCATAGGAATGGTGAAGGGTGAGGGTGGCATTGCTGTGGTGAGATCTTGGTCAAGTTCACTCGGAAAGTGAGATCTTTTCTCCAAGATGAGATGCAACTTATTATCCTTCCTAGTTATCTGCTCTTGGCTATGGGGTGAGATTATACACAGAGTCTGCAGTTGTGTGAATTTTCTTTGTGAGATATACTCTCCCTGAGTTAAGCTAGAGCTTGTAGAACTATCTTCTGTCTCCATTTCAGAGGCGTGACCACTTTAACTCGGACAAGAGAGAATGTTCCAATGAAATTGTGTCTGATTTCTTTTGAAATGTTAAGGTTACTTTCTGTGCACCTGTGCTACTCTATTGAGCAGAGCCAGATAGGATTGTCTTTTGCAGCTTTTAGATCCAAAATAGTTCTCTCCATGCCACGAGGCTCCATCCCATTGATGCCTCCACTCTAAGGCCATCAACCACCACCAAACTGAAAGAACATCTATTGGAATGCAGTGTGGCATCCAAAAGACACTTTTGGGAAACCCTTCTTGAAACCTGGTCTTTTTCAGGCTAAGATCCCAGGCTCTAGTGGTTTTCTCCCACCTCTTTAGCTGTTCTTTTCAGTCTCCTTCACGGGCTCCCTTGGTGTTCTTCCATCTAATCTAAGTTCACATTGTGGGGCGCCTGGGGGGCTCAGTGGGTTAAAGCCTCTGCCTTCGGCTCAGGTCATGGTCTCAGGGTCCTGGGATCAAGCCCCAAATTGGGCTCTCTGCTCAGCGGGGAGCCTGCTTCCTCCTCTCTCTCTGCCTGCTTCTCTGCCTACTTGTGATCTGTCAAATAAATAAAAAAATAATAATAAGTTCACATTGCAATTGCCACCTATATGCCCTATCTCCAGACAGACATCCTCTCCACATCCCTGTTTCTTTGTGCTTCTTAGGCAGAAATCTCTACCTGAATGCCCCATAAGCACCTTAAATTCAGTAAATAAAAATGGAATGCATTATCCACACCTAACTTCTCATCCTCACCCCAAATCTGTTTTTAGTTAATGGGACCTTCCTCTATGATACCCAAGTCAGAACCCTGGAAGCCATCCTGAGCCCCTTCTTTCCCTCACCTCTCACTTCCAGTCTGTCCCCAAGCCCTGTGATGAATTTCCGGAGTTACCTTCAGTATCACTATTATATTCTTCACCTGCTGAGCGACCAACAGAATTCAGTCCTCCACCTTCTTTGTAGGTCATTGAAATGACCACTTCAGTGGTCTCGTTTCCTTTCCTGCGGCCTCCTTCCCATTCATGTTCACCCTACTATTAAAGATTTTGTAAGAAATGCAGACTCTTTGAAGTCTGCCAGAGTTTTCTGATTCTTCTAGAAGATCAAGCACATGGCCTGGTTTATAAGGTCTGTGATCCTCTGCTGCCCCAAACACTGTCATTCCCTCATGGGACAGCCACGCCCCATGCCTACCACTGTCCGGTACACACCCCTATCCCTTCATGTCCCGTGAAGACAGGCCCTCAGCTACTTAAGAACGTCCCACTCTCCTTTAAGACACATTTCCCGGAGAGCTGCCTGCAGAGCCCTCCCCACCTCTGTGACTAGGCAGAGTGACAGTTTCCTTGCCTTGTGCTCCCATAAATCCCCAAAAGTATGCAATACTTATAACAGTAGCTACTATTTATAAAGCTCATGCTATATGGCAGGGCTACACTGTGCACTCTGCTTCTCGAGTTAGTCCTCATGATCTAATGAAGCAATCCCACCTTTATTCCCGTTTTATAAATATAGAAATTGAGGCTCAGACATGGCCCAAGCACAGAACTCCCACTTGGAACGCCGGCTCCACACTGTCTCACCTCAGTAGGTGAGATCCCTTTGCTGAGAGCTCCATTCTTGCCACTCAACTGTCCGTTTCCTCCAGGGCATGGATTTGCTTTGTTCATTTGCTTTCTTCTCCCTAACCACAGTGCGTGGCACATCACGGGGTCTCAGCAATTTGTGGAAAGAAACTAGTTTTGACTCCATCTTTTCCAGAATGTGTTCTATTTCTCAGACTGTGCCTTTTATAATCGAAAATGTGGAAAAATTTAATTTTGCCTCCTTTTCTTCATCCCCAAGCAAGAAAGAACTTTCTTACCCTGGTATTTGTCTATTTATCTATAATAGATACCTGCAAGCTATTTAAAATGATGGGCCAAACTGTGGAGTCTTGAAGGCCAAAGGGCTGAACAGAAATCATGTCCTCTCAGAAATGCCCCTTCCTCTCCCTGGTATCAGGATCTTTTTAAATTTAGCTTCTGAATATGAACGACCCAGCTCTTTAAAGTTTAATGTCCCAGCCATTTTAATTGTTTCTTTCAAAGTACAAAAGAGCAGCTGGGCCACATCTACACTAATCACTTGCCAACTTTCCTTTTTACAAAAACAGCTAAGCTCTTTTTGAGATTTAAAATCACTCCATCTGAGACCCCAGGTGGCACCTACCTTTGCACTCACATAAAAGGAGCCTAATTTCTGTTTTTAAGAAATGTGTTGCAGAAGCGATTTTCTGTTTTTTTCTTATATATATATATATATATATATATATATATATATATATATATTTGTACAATATATATATGTACATATATATATTTGTACAATACAATTTTTAGTTATTCTTTTTCCTCTACCAGAATCCCCTTGCCCTTCTCTATTTGAGTGTCATCAGACAACAGTGCCAGACTAAATACTCAGTTGATTGGAGTTCTGATAAACAAAAAACATGGTCTTAGTATACTTAAGTTCCATGCAATCTTTAGGATGTATTTATATTAAAAATTTTTTGCTATTTATTTGAAACTTAAGTTTACGGATGCCCTGCGCTTTCATTTGCTAAATCTGGCAACTCTAGCCTGGGGCTTCCTGTTTCTACAAGTGGAGAAGGCTAAACTTACAGGATGAACAATATTCTTGAAATAAATAAGCAAGCAAATAAAACTAACACTGTGTCTTGAGTTTTCTCATCATGCACACACATACCCACACACTCGCTGGCCCCTGATAAATAATTCCTTTCTTGCAATCCAGAAGGATAAATGAGTGTAGTTTCTAGAACCCTAAACTGTCTTCATCGATGAGCTACAAGCACGTACTGAAAACGTACATGTTTTTAGGGGACTTGGGATCCAAAGGGAAAGATGGCGTAGTCCCTATCCTGAGGTCACGGTCTGGCTTTCGCGGGGCAAGAAAGAAAATGATCTTAGCTGTGGCTCTGATAAGGACTGAAGCGGGTTGCAGAGAAGGGATAGCGTGAAAGGGTGGGGGCGGAACGGGGTGTGCATTCCCTTTGTAAGCCGCGGGATGGCCCCTCCGCCCCGCCCCTCCCTCCCTGACTCCAGCTCGCTGGCGGGGGCGGAGTCAGTGCCTGTCACAGGCACGCCCCCTGGGGCACTATTTGGCCCGGGGTCTGAAATTGATTCTTTCTGGATTTCAGGGCGGCAGCAGCAGGCAAGAGCTCCTGCTGTCACTTCCAAGACTTTTATAGACTCTGACAGCAAGGAAAGCTCCCTGTCTTTTGTCTTTTGTATTCTGTTTGTGTTCAGCCTCTAATCCACGTGGGGAATAACATGAAGGGGCCTGGATGGGAGGGCCTGCTCCCTGGGCTGTGTGCCGGGAGGACGATCCTGGGAGGAAACTGTGAGGTCCCCGTGCCCCCAGGCCATCCTTTTTGATTTACACACCGGCTCTGGGATCTCCTTTGGAGGAAAAGCTTTCTGGGCCCACCACCTGAGATCACCCAGGGTGCGCATGGGGTCACGGGGCGGGAGACACGGGGAATTCCAGGGCAAGGGTCTTGCCCCCCAAGGCACAGCTCGCCTGTTGGGGAAATGAGTATCTAAAATAGGCAAGTGCAGAATGAGAGTTAGTGCCTGTGGCTTCAGAGCAGCGCTGATGGCTCAGGAGGAAGAGACGAGTAAGATTTTGAAAGACAGCTAGGAAATGGAGCAGTGTGATGCCCAGTAAGGCGACACTGGGAATGGAAAGGGAGGGGGTGTGAATGGGCGAGAGCAGCTGGGGGTCCGGAGCGCGTGTTGGGAGCATCTTCCGCTCGCGTTTGAATGGTCCCAAACGCAGGAAACTGGGGCGGGGTGGGGGGAGATCTCCCGTTGAGGTGTTCAACCTTGAGTAAACCCACGCATCACCCAGAGGCCTTGTGGATTGGCAGGTTACTGGCCCCACCCCCGGAGAGTCCGACGCAGGGGGTCGGGGCCACGCATCTGCATTTCTAGCAAGTTCCGAGGGCGGCTGAGCTAAAGGCTGTCCCCATCTCCTGGGACTGGCTGTTTTCTAGACAGCTGTTAAACACAAAAAGGTGATATTCGTTAATTGCCTATTTTTGTTTCGTTTTGTTTTGCAAGAGCGGTGGAGGAGGAAGAAAGCCTGGGGGCTAAATGAGATCTTCCTGTCCCCTATCGCTTGGAGCGACTTAAAATCACCAGACTCCAAACAGAGAGAGAGAGGAAGGAGCTCAGTTAGGTTTGGTGCTTTGCACCTGTCACCGCCCGCGGATGGTCCCAATATAAGAGGCAGGCCCTGGGACTGAGGAGGGGAAAGCCAGCCAGTGGGGTCTCACCACAGGGAGCCGGTAGGGAGCAGGCAGCTCTAACCTCTGGGAGGAGCTCGTGTTGTTGACTGGTGACCACATTAATGAGGGCCCTTTTCATTGATGCTTCAACTGCATATTCCTTGCTGCTTCCTCTAATCACCGCCCCCCACCCCGCACCCCTCCCCCCACCCCGGGGTTGTAAAAACCACCGTGTCAGTCTATTATCCGGAAAAATTTGCAAAGGCTGCGAGAGTGGGGAAGGAGATGCAGGATGGTCACCTCTTTGTTTTGGACAGCACAGAGGAGGGCTTCTCTGGGCTTCAGCAGCAGAATGTTTGAGCCAGAGGGCCACTGCATGGTCTGGAAACCTCTGGAGGAGGGAGTGGGCTGCATGTGGTTGTGCTGGTGGGTGCAGGTCAGAAGAGATGAAGGACAGCAGCAGAGGAGAGGCTCGGGAGTGCCATCCCTCTTGGGGGGCCCAGGCTACCCGACCCAGGCACCGGGAGGAGGTCAGGTAACCCTAAGGTCCAGCCACATTCACACCCTTCCTGGGGACAAGACGGGACAGGGGCCTTGGTTGAGAGAAAGGACGCCTGATGCTAAGAGGTCTGGTGGCCACTTAGCCCTCCCTGCCCTCAGCTTCCACAGAGATTTTTCCCTCCCTGTCTCCTTTGCTTTGTCCCTCCCAGGCCCTCCACTGCCTCAAAAGGCAGGCAGCTTCCTGCCATCTGGTGGAGTTTCTGGCAGGGCCGCAAGGGGCTCCGTGAGAGCACTGTTGGCTTTAGGGCTAAAATGGGCAATTTCTGGGTTTCTGGATCCTCTTGTAATTGCAGACTCTCTTTTTATATTCCCTTGATGGATTGTAGGTGGAACGTGGATTGAATGGAAATGACCACTGTCATTTTCAAAGTGGGAAGAGTCCTGTGCTTGGGTGCGGGACCTGAACTCTGGGCACGGCCGTCTACACAACCCCGTGTGTGACCTTAGCCAGCTCACAAGGCCTCCCCGCTTCCCCCTGCCCTTCCTGAAATGCCCACCTGTGGCTCCACGCCAAAGACAGACATGCTGTCACGAAAGCTACCACGGAAGTCCTCCTTTGTGACGTGGAAGGGTTAGGTGAGCCCTCACTCTCTCTCAGGAACTTGCATTGATTTCTTAAGTTGGCTCGTTGTATCCCAGCACCAAAGAGATGAGGTCATTGAAACCAATGGTTGGATTCGAATGGTGGAGTTTTGAACCCAAGACTCCAATGATTGGGTTTGAATGGCTGGACATGCCCCTGGGACACCTGGGGAAGGACACCTAGAGGAGTAGCTGAGGGGATCAGGAAGCAAATGGGGGAGCAGAAGCTGAGTGGTTAGTGGATTCGGCTCTCCTCTCTCCTGGCTCTCATGGAGGGCCCCTCCTGTGCAAGACACTGCCTACCCCATGAAACACATTGACTCAGAAATTCTGTTCCTTGTTTTTATTAGTCAGCACGCAAAACTGATAACTGAGCATCTAGACAATCACACTGAGTCGATGAATAATTCCAGGAAAAATTAAAATATATATATACATATGTTTGGTTAGCCTGTATAGCTTATTATAGATAAATGCAGGATTTCCCCTCCCTGCCACTCCCCCCATTTCAAAGACTGAAAAGAGGCCTTGAACTCTGGCCCCTGAGCATTTCCAGCAACTGGGAGGCTCAGGTTGGGAGGATGAATTTCTAGATTAGAAGTTGGTAGAGAGCTCCGGAGCAGGTGTGAGACTCTCATCTGGCTTGCACAGCTCCGGGCTCCCCCTCCCTGGGCTCACCTGGGAGCTCCCTACCCCTTTGTGAGTGCGGAGCTGGGTGGTCCCTGCGGGCCCAGCGCTCCAGGACCCTCTTGGCAGCCAGCTTGAAGGCAGGCCTCCAGACTCATGCTTTTTCTACCTCGGCCTGTGTCTTGGCACGAGCTCATCTCCCCAGATCCCTGACACAGGCTAATTGCTTGTAACAAAACTTGGCCTTAGAAATGTCAGGCATAATGGGAAGAGGAAAGAGGAGGGAAAAGGGAATCAAAAACAACGAGAGGAATTTGGCAGAAGCCACCACTGAGGGCGCAGCCTTCGGGACGCCCAGGGCCAGCCAGGTTCATTAACAGAGGGATTTAGAAGGTCACCACCTTGCACAGCAGTGGCTTCAGCCTGGCGGCCCCCAGGTAGCAAGTGTCTTGAGAACACCTTGGAAAGGTCAGGGAAGTGTCAGCGGGCCCCATCGCACTCTGGAGGGCTCCGAGGCCTGGTTGGGGCTTGCCCTCCTCCAAATGCCAAAGTAGAAACATGTATTAAGCCAGTTCCTTCCAGTCCACTGGGTCCGCAGCTGACCAGCAGCCTCTTTCAGAGGCCAGGCCCTGACTCTGGGAGGCCACGGGGGCCCTCTCCAGACCACTCATTCCCTGAGGCAGCTGCTCAGATCGGCAGAGCTAGAAGCTAAGAAATGGGAAGCATGACCTTGGATGTGGCCCCCAGAAACCCTGTTTTCAGTACTTTGCTGATTGCTGTTTTTAGACCTCTTATTTCCAGTCATTTAAAAACCAGGAACAATGGGGCTTTGGCTTCTAGAATGTTTGCATTTCTTAGCTGAGGGCACTGCCCCAGGCAAAGTGAGCCTGGCTTCCTGCCCAGCTGGGGGGGGGGGGGGGGCTTTCTGCTCCACGTGCTTCTGCCCCCCCTCCCCGCCTCCTCCACCCCAGCCCAGTGCCCCCCTTGGGCTGTGTGAGTCCCCGAGCTGGGCCAGTGTGTGGGTGGGGTTTCTGGTCCTCCCCATCTACATACCATCATCAGTCATCTATGAGGTCAGCTCCTTGCCTCTCTGTCAAGGTCCCCTTGTGTGTTGCACACAACCAAACCCAAGAGCTTGTGTCCTGGGGTTCCAAGCACACAGTGAGGAGGGAAAAAGCCAGACGGCCTTGGTTCTCTTCCTGCCTCCGTACCTGCTAGCTGTGGGACCTTGGACAAGTCACTTCACGGCCCTATACCTAGTGCCCTCATCTGTAGAGCAGAGAGTATGGTACCTCCCCTCATGGGGTTATTGTGATGAGTAAGCGGGTGGACACACGTAAAGCCTGATGCACGTGTATTAGTGCTACGATTCCGTCATTCGCTGTTGAACCTTCACACTCACGCTCTAACTGCCCCCTCTTCTTTCCCTAAAAACCCACTATTAGGGGAGGATCTGAACAAACAGCGTCTCCAGTGGGGAAGACTGATCACCCACTGCGTAGTGTCGGGCGCTGTGCACATAAAAACAAACAGGTCGAACGCCAGCCATTGCAACTCCCGGACGGAAGCGGGTTTCAAACTAAGGATGTTGGCAAGCTGGTGTTCAGAGTGCTCTGCGGCTGGTGGAGGGCGCCGACGGCCGCAGGCCAGGAATGGTGATGGCCTCAGTCCTACCGCTGCCAGGGGCTGGAGCCAGGCCCTCCTGCCCACAAATGTGGTTTTTTGGTTGCTTTTTTATAAAAGTGAAAGAGACTTAAGAGCCATATCAATTGAATCCAATATCTGGGCCTGGTTTAGATCTTGTTTGAACAAAACAACTATAAAACCACATTTTTAAGGCCGTTGGGAAAATCTGATCGCCAACAGGTTGTTAGAGGTGATAACAGTTTTGTGGTTCTATTTCAAAAAGTCTTTCCTCATTAGAAATATACACTTAGATGTTTATAGATAAGATGCTATAATGTCTGGAATTTGGGTTTTTTTTCCCCAGCTTTATTGAAGTATGATTGATACATTGTGTGTATTTAGGTTGTAGAATGTAATTTTTTTAAGGTATATAATGGGATGACTTAATATACGTAATCACTGTGAAATGATCACCACAATCAAGTTAATGAACACATCCCTCATCTTACAGTTATGTGTGGACACACAGTTGTGTGTGTGTGGACCTTTTCCGTGTGAGAACATTTAAAATCTACTCTTGTAACAACTTTCTTTTTTTTTTTTTAATGATTTTTTTAAAAGATTTTATTTATTTATTTGACAGACAGAGATTACAAGTAGGCAGAGAGGCAGGCAGAGAGAGAGAGGAGGAAACAGGCTCCGAAGCAAGCAGAGAGCCCGATGCAGGGCTCCATCCCAGGACCCTGGGATCATGACCTGAGCCGAAGGCAGAGGCTTTAACCCACTGAGCCACCCAGGCGCCCCTTTTTAGTGATTTTTTTTTTTAAAGATTGATTATTTATTTATTTATTTGACAGAGAGAGAGGAAACACAAGCAGGGGAGTGGGAGAGGGAGAAGCAGGCCTCCTGCCGTGCAGGGAGCCTGATGCCGGACTCAATCCCAGGACCCTGGGATTGTGATCAGAGCCAAAGGCAGACGCTTAAGGACTGAGCCACTCGGGCGCCCTCTTGTACACAATTTTCAAGTATACAATAGAGTATTACTAACTCTAACTACTGTGCTGTACATTAGATCCCCAGAACTCATTCATCTTATAACTGAAAGTTTGCACACTTTGACCATCCTCTCCCCATTACCCCCCACCCCAGCCCCCAATCCTGGTAACTACCATTCTAGCCCTGCTTCTTCGAGTTCAGCTGTTTTAGATTTCCCCATGGAAGTGAGATCACACAGTATTCACCTTTCTGGCTTATTTCATTCAGCATAATTTCCTCCTAGTTCACCCATGTTGTCACGAGTGGCAGGATTTCCATCTTTTTGATGGTTGAATAATATTCCATTGTATACCTATCCCACATCTTCTTTCTCCATTCGTCCTTTGACAGACACTTGGGTTGTTCCCCTATCTTGGCTACTGTGAATAAGGCTCAATGAACCACAAACACTGGAGTGTAGATATCTCTTTGAGATACTGATTTCATTTCCTTTGGATACAACCCAGTAGTGGGATTGCTCAATCATATGGTGGTTCCATGTTTAATTTTTTTGAGGACCTGCTATACTGTTTTCTCCTGCTGATGTTTTGATAATAGCCATCCTAGCAGTTGTAAGATGATCTTTCATTCCAGTTTTAATTTGCATTTCTCTGATGACGGGTAATGTCAAACGTGTTTTCATGTACTTGTTGCCTATTTGTCTTCTTTGGAGAAATGTCTATTCAGGTCCTTTGCCCGTATTTTAATCAGGTTATTTGTGGTTTTGTTTTTGTTGTTGTTATGGAGTTGCAGGGCTCCATCTGGATTTTGCTTTACGAAACTTCCATGGGGTGACAGGGACTGATGTAGATAAAAAGACAGACCAAACATGGATACTTATGGAAGCTGGGCAACAGCGACAGGAGGATTCATTTTTGTTTTCTCTCCCTTTGTATGAGTTTGAGAATTTCCATAATAAAAAGCTAACACAAAAACACAGCGAACCTCCTTAAATATAGTCAACTGATCTTTGACAAAGGAGTGAAGGTAGTATGATGGAGCAAAGCTGGTCTCTTCAACAAATGGGCTGGGTCATCTGAATATCCACGTGCACAAAAAATGAATCCAAACATAGACCTAACGCCCTCCTCAACAATTAACTCAAAATGGATCAGAGACCTAGATATAAATGCAAAACTATAAACATAGAGGATAAGAAAGAAGAAAACCTGAGTGACCTTGGGGGTGGCAACACCTTTTTAGAGACAACATGATCCACAAAAGAAATAATTGGTAAGCTGGACTTGAAAACTTGTGCTCTGTAAAAGATAATGGCAAGAGAACGAGAAGACAAGCCACAGACAGGGAGGGAAATATTTGCAAAAGACATATCTGATAGACTGCTATCCCAAATATTCCAAGAGCACTTAAAACTCAACAATTTAAAAAAGTGACTCAAAAAGATGGGTCAAAGATCATAATAGATCCCTCACCAACAAAGATATATGGATGGCAAGTAAGTGTATGAGAAAGTGCTCCACAGCATAGATCATTAGGGAAATGCAAATTAGAACAACAAGATATCACTACATGCCATTAGAATGGCCAGAATCCAAAAGCCTGACAACAACCAAATACTGACGGGAATGGGGAAATAGAAACACACATTGCTGGTGGGGTGGGGGGATACAAAAGGGTACAATCACTTTGGAGGACAGTTTGGTTGATTCTTACAAAACCACTACATGATCCAACAATCATGTTCCTTGGTATTTACCCCAAGGAGTTGAGAACTTGTGGCCACATAAAAACATATACCCCTTCATCAAGATAAAAAGCTTCCATGTAGTGAAGGAAACAATCAACAAAACTAAATGGCGGCCTAAAGAATGGAAGAAGGTATTTGCAAATGGCATATCTGATAAAGGGTTAGTATCCAAAATCTATAAGGAACTTATCAAACTCAAAAACAATCCAGTTAAGAAATGGGCAGAAGACATGAATAGACACTTTTCCAAAGAAGACATCCAGATGACTAAGACACACGAAAAGATGCTGAACATTATTCATCAGCAGGAAAATACAAATCTAAACCACGATGAGATGCCGCCTCACACCTGTCAGAATGGCTGAAATTAACAACACTGGAAACAACAGGTGTGGTGAGGATGCGGAGAAAGGGGAACCCTCCTACACTGTTGGTGGGAAGGCAAACTGGGGCAGCTGCTTTGACTTGGACAGGACCTCGCTCTTCCCAGCCAGGCCGGCCACCTGTTCCTTGTCCCCATGCCCCAGCCTGGCCATGTCCTCTGTGCCCGTACCACAGAGAGGGCATTCTTCCACAGCGAAACTGGCAGCGGGAGGAACCAGCAATTCATCTTCTAGAAGCTCTTCCTCGGGTTGTGATGCACATGCTCTCAGCCCTCTGACCGGTTCCTACGAGGGCTTCTGGGCCAAGGAATGGCTCTTTATAGGCTCAGGCTGCACGAAGAGATGGTTTCTGTTGCCTTAGGGTGTCTCTGTGTCCCTTGGCCCTGTGTCCCTCGGCTCCCTTTTCATGCCATTTCCAGAAGAGCCTGTCTGTGGGCGAGAGCAGGCCCACTGCAGCCCCGACAGGGTCCGGGGGTTGTGCCTGCAGCTCTGTCCCTGAACACCTGCAGGCTGGCTGCCCCTGCGCTGTTGTTGGACCGTTGACATGCTGACCTAAATGCTGATCGTTCTCCCAAAACATGTCTGGAAAGTCGCCAGAGGTCAGGTTCCCTCTCCCTGCCTCCCCTTAAAGCTCACTCCACACACGGTGTAGGAGCCTGGGAGAGTAGGCGGTGGTCCCTGGTGTGGAAAAGCTGAAAGGCTCCTGCTGGGTCATGGGGAGGGCACTGCAGTGGACATCATGAGCCCCTACAGGTCCCATCTCCCGGCGCAGCACACAGAGATCAGCGAACAGCCTCAGAGGCCCACGGAGGCCCTGCCCGGCTGCCCTGGGGTCTCCCCACCACAGCCCTTCGGGAGCAGAGGTGAGTGGTAGCTCGGTTAAAACCGCCCCCCATGCTTGTGAGGGAGGGGACTCAGGTCTGCCTGAGTCTGCATTCTAGAACCTTCGGAGCAAGCCTCAGCATGGCAGCAAATCAACGAGTGAGCTTCAGGTAAGCCCGGCATTTACCGGTTATCTAACTAGATTTCCTGCTGTTTGAGGTCTTTTCCCAGGTACCTGTAATTCTGGTCTCTCCACCACAGCCCCAGGTGGGATTCGACGTGGGATAGAAGAGGACAAATGTCTGGTTGGAGTCCTTCCTGAGTAGCCACTGGCCATGCTTGAGGGCTCCTCTGTGTGTCCACCATGGTCTCTATCCAAAGCCAACTCAGTGTGGTGGTTAAAAGAAGGTTCTGGAGCCCCTGGGGTCAGAACACCTGGGGCCACTCCCAGCTTAACTGCTGACTCGTCCTGTGTGTGAGGGCCAGTTATTTCGCCTTTCTGGGCCTCAGTTTCCCCATTTGGGAAGTGGGGATAATAATATTCCCTACTTCAGGAATTTTGGGGGGGAATTAAATGAGTCAATTTCCCAGAAAGTGCCGGGCACAGACCAGCGCTCCGTAACTGTCGGTTCAGGGTAGGATGATGTCACCTGCTGCCAGCCTGTCACCGCGTGATTTCCCGCAGACTCTGGCGGCAGGGGCAGGGAGGGGAGCTATTGTGTGGTGGGGGGAAAGCTGCGGGACAATCACCTGCTTTCTTAGCTCACAAGCGGGGAAGAAGCCTGTGTCCTCGGGTTTAGCCTGTACCCCTGGAAAGCAGCCCAGCCTCATTTGTGCTCTTTGAGGGCTGCCCCTGCCTCTCTCCTTGGCCAGCAGTCCTGGGGCTGAGTTAAGGGAAGGTCAGCCCTTTCTGCTGACTCGGGTCCCCCACCTAGCTGCTGACCTAGACTGTCTCGCTGTGAGAGTAACCCAGGAGGCAAGCCCAGTTTGGCCTAGAGGTGAATTAGTTCCCTCGAATGCCTCCCGTTTTGAGTGCTTACTGTGTACTCCCACCAGGCCAGGTGCTGGGGGACCCCAGACTGTGAAAGACAGAGGCTCAGTCTCCTCCTGGCCTCCAGGCTCCTTCCCATTCCCTGGCTGGCCCCCACCACCCGGGCTACGTGTCTGGCACTCTCTTGGCCCAGGGCCTTCACCCTGCGGTCCCCTTAGCTTAGAAGCTCCTCCTCTCAGATAAACACAGAAGACTCTCTCCTTGGCTTCCTGCAGGTCCGTGTTCCAATGTCACCTCCTCAGGAAAGCCTTCTCTGATCTCACTGCTGAAATCAACCCCATACTCTTTGTGCTCTCCCCTGCCTTTCGGTCTTCATTGAGCAGGATCTCAGCCACTCCCTGCTTTGCAAAACCACCTCAAATCTAACCACTAAGTCAAGATCTCCAGGACCAGCTCTCCTTCTAGTCTCCAACTCTCCATGTCCACCTGCCCACTGGACACCTCCCCTTGATGTCCTTCAACCCCTCTGTGCCAGTGTTCATGTGCCAGCCTCCATGACGATGTTCCTGGCCCTTCCCAGGTAGATCTGCCCCCCTCAACCGCCGTGTCTCCACTGTTTTCTGTATATGACTTACCACCACCCCCTAATACCGTTACCCAATTTATTTACATGCCGGCTTCTCCTTACCATTCTGACGGCTCCCTGGAGACAGGGACTATTTCGACTTTGTCTAAATTCCTAGGACTTAGAGCAATGTCTGACATAGCAGGTGCACTATGAATGCTTACTGAATGGGTAAACTGATGAATGAATAAATAAGTGAATGATTTATATGTATGAACCTACTTAACACTTTGGCTACTGTGCCTCTTATTACTCACATACAGCCAAGAGTCTAGTACCGTTACATGACCCAAGGGAAATGGATTCTTGAAAACACAAGGAAAGGATAGAGTCCCTCTTTATTTCCAAGCAGGAAGTCAATCTTTGCAGTACAAATACATAGAACTAGATCACAACAGGGTACGATAACTATTTGTTTCAGTTCCTCAAATCAATTCAAACCCTGTTAATAGTTAATTTAATTCCTTGGCTTTTTTTTTTCCTAGAACATTAACAGATGTGTTATTAAGCTGTGGGGTCATCCATAATTGGTCGTCTCTCCGTGAATTAAATTTTAAAAAGGAAAAGTAAGATCAAAGAATAATCAGATTTCCTATTTATGCAGGGCAACCAAGTTAAATTATATTTACTTTCTAAAAATAGATTATTTTCTTAAGATCAAACATTTATTTTTATCTTGAGCAATCTTAATACATCTTATGTAGAGTTAACAAATAAATTCCAGGTAATCGGATTACATATTTAATAAATGTAGCCTATATTGAATGACGTTTGAGTGCAAAGCATAAGGCAAATTCTGGAGGCAAACCAAGATGGATTGAACACAACCTCTTCCTTGAAAAGGAGTTTGTGAACAATAGAAGGGTGTGAGCCTCGAGGGAGGGGCTGAGCAGAGACAACCATGGAACTCATACTTCAAAGTACCAAATGGAAGCTTTGAGGCATTTTGAAGTCTGGCCTAGTGACATGGTTAATGGTGGAGGGGACTTTTGGGTCTAAAGATAAAGGAGTATATGAGATAAAAGGCTACTTGCAACTATACTTCCTTTATTAATTCCCCACAATGATGGACACCTAGATTGTGTCCCCAGTAACAGTTGTCACAAACAATATTCTATTGAGCATTCCTGTTCGTGTTTGCCCTATGTGACATTTTTTTGCATAGATCTCCAGGATTGCTAGGTCACCAGAATGGCTCTATCGGTCCTGATAGCACGTAAGTTTGGGTATAGACCAAGGGTTCTCAACTGGGGATGATTTTTTTCCCCAGGGATATTGGCATCTAGTGGGTAGAGGCCGAGGGTGCTGCTAAACAGCCTCCATGACGAAGAATTATCTGGCCTCAAATGTCAGTATGGTGAGGTTGAGAAACCCAGGCATCAAGCACCTAGGTGTCTTAATCTGTGGCCCATATTCCTTTCTAATGATCCACTGATGGAACTGAGTGATTCCATGAACCTCCTGAAAATGTGTGCCAGACTTTATGTGTTTGTGTTTATGAGGTATGGAGCAGGTTCAGCAATATCCGCCCCCCCCCTTCTTGTCCCCTCTCAGGACCTCTGAAGTGATCTTTGGAAATAAGATCTTTGCAGGTGTGAGAAGGATGTTGTGATAAAATCATCTTGGATTTAGGGAGGGCCCTAAAGCCAATGACTGGTACCCTTAGAAGAAGAGGGGAGAACACACAGAGACACACAGAAGAAGTCATGTGAAGATGGAGGAAGGGAGAGACTGGAGAGATGCTGGTACAAGGCAGGGAAGGCCAGGAGCCACTGAAAGCTGGGAGACACATGGTACGATCCTTCCCTAGAGCCTTTGGAGGGAGAAGAGCCCCTGTAAGTCCCTCAGTTTCAGACTTCTGGCCTGCAGAACAGTAAGAGAATAAATTTCTGTTGTTTTAAGCCCCCAAGTCTTTGGGAATTTGTGACAGCAGCCTTAGGAAATGAATATCAGGTGTGTGCATTTTATTGGGCAAAGGGTTTATTTCTTGGCTGCCCAAGAAATCTTTTTCTTCTCTTCTGGCCACAGCAACACCATTCCTCTCCTACTGGCTTGGTCTGAGTGGCTGACAGTGGGGTTGACCCTACTGCCATTCCAGTCATGTGATTCATTTCCAGTTACATGACCCAGACCCACCAGTCAACCAAATGGTTGTTCAGGATCAGGCATGTGGCCCTAGTCACATCCTGCGACTTCCTTTCAGCTAAGGTTGTCGTCTTGATACATAGGGTGCCTTCACTGGTGGTTCTCTCTGCCACCATTTTGAGAAAGGCTGTTGAGTCAATGCGGAGGGCAGCACAGCCGAAAGAGAGAGAGAGAGAGGAGATATCCTGATGACTTCACTGGATTTCTCCCTGAAGATGTTCATCTCTCAAACTTTCCTATCATGTACCCACTGAGTTTTTCCCTCAGACCCGAATTTTCCTTTTGTTTGGGTGTTTAAGCCAGGGTAGGTTGGGTGTCTGTTCACATGGAGCCATCTGAAAGAGTTCTGGCAAATAGAATCCCTCGTTTTCGTTGAAAGTGCAATAGAGTGTCCCCCCAAATGTGTAGGAACCCCTAATCTTCTTTGTTACTCATTCTATGCTTTAAAGGACCATCGTATGGCCACCATAGTAACAGAGCATTCTCAAACCCATGAATACGGTCTCTTTGGTTTATTGAATTTGGAGTTTTAAAAAGTTTTAGTAAGCTTCGAGGATCAAGGAATTCTAGAACTGACAAATGATATCAGAGATTCTGAGTTTTGGGATTTTTTGTGTGTGTGTGTGTGTTTTTTTTTTTTTTTACAGATAAAAGCAAGGAGAAAGATTATATTGTAGCTTGACAATCCAGATCATTAGAAATATAATTTATCTCAATGGTCCTTTAAATAAGCACTTTTCATTACATATCAAAAATAAAATCTGTAGAAAAATATTTCTGTTTAGAACTTCTTTGGAACACATATATTATGTAAAGAAAGAAGAGGTTGTAAATGATGTAGTCATATTCAAATGAGAAGTGAAGAGGAATATGAAAAACCCACTTGTTTTGGTCCATGTTCCCTGTTTGAGATGCTTTTCTCAATTCTCTTTGGTTTGTGATTCATCCAGGACACTCAGCAATTCCTTCATAAACAAGGTCAACACTCCTCCCTTCGCTCTTCTTGTCTTCCCTGATCACGTCTCTCTGAAGAGGTGTCCTGCACACATCCACTGGAAAAAATGAAAATGACGATGTTTCGATCTTTATCATGGTTGTGCCTAGAACCAGGCATGTGTATTTGGGGACCACATCTCCAGGATGATGCACTTGTTCTTGATGGTTTGGAAGGTGATTTATTTTCATCCCTCCCTTCACACACCTACACAAGATCTTGGTATAAGTCCCTCACGTTGTGCTTCAGGGATTGACATGATGGAATGATCTCCCTCACTTCCCCTGACCTGTTGTGCATGCTGAGGCAGAAGGAGCAGTATCTTTCTCATCTGTTGGAATGAGGAAATAAGATGTATTGGCCAGATATCTCCATCTCCCACCCTTCCTTAACGTGGGTGTTTCCAGTGCTCTCTTGAGTAGATCTTGAAAAAGACACCAAGGTGCACTGAAGCATCTTTCTTCTTTCCCATATTCTTCTGAAGAATGACCCTTGGGTTCTGAGCCAGTGGCTGCACGATTGTGTCCTTATGTTGGGCAGGCCTGAGGGAAGGAATGACACTATAACCAGGCCTGCTTCCCAACACTTGAGTTAACCTCCACAGCTCCTTTAAGAGCTCAGGGGGGTTTCTGACATTGACCAGATATAACAGCCAAGCTAAAAAAGCCCCACAAGGACATGGATTTCAGGCATGTGTGAAAGAATCACAATAAAGTAGTAACCATTGAAGAACAAAGACAAATCTTACAGAGGAGCTTACTTACCCCCATGTACTCTAGCTCTCCTTCTGGTTATGTGTAGACATAGAATCAGAAGCCCTGAGATGGGAATATTACCCATTTCATCTTGTCCACAAAGAGCCCAAGATTGGAAAGGTAAAGAGAATCCTCCAGTGTGACACAATGAATTGCAGAGGTGGGTTCAAGGCAGGTATCCCAAGGGTGGTGGTTTTAAAATGTGTCCCCCAAATTCTTTGACATTCCTCTTATTTTTTTTAAGATTTTATTTATTTATTTGACAGACCGAGATCACAAGTAGGCAGAGAGGCAGGCAGAGAGAGAGGAGGAAGCAGGCTCCCTGCTGAGCAGAGAGCCTGATGTGGGGCTTGATTCCAGGACCCCGGGATCATGACCTGAGCCAAAGGCAGAGGCTTCGACCCACTGAGCCACCCAGGTGCCCCTGACATTCCTCTTATTGAGAAGGGTCTATGACCCTCTCTTTGAATCTGGGCCCTATGATTGCCTGATCAATAGAATGTGGCAGAAGTGAGGCTATGAGCTGTTTCCCAGCCGGGGGTTTTAAGGAACTGGTAGCTTCTACCTTTTGTCTCCTGGCACTCCCAGTTTTAGAATCCAGCTACCATGCTGTAAGGAAGCCCAAGCTGCCCTGTGGAGAAGCCAATGTGGAGAGGAATCACGGTCCCTGGCTCCCAGCTCCAGCTGAGCTCCCAGCCAGCAGCCAGTACCCATGGTAGCCATGTGTGTAAACCTTTCTGGAAGCAGATATTTCAGCCCCATCCCAGCCCAAATCAACTGGGGCCAATGGGGAAGGTGTTACATCAGTGGTTCTCCAACCTAACCAGATATTATGATGATTTAGGAAGCTTGTCAAAATGCAAGTCACCTGACTATGCAGTAGGTCTGGTGTGGGTCTGAGCACCTGCATTTTCAACACATGCCCCAGTTGTCCTAACCCCCTCTATAGTCATTAGTTCATCAGATTATAGTTATTCTAATGAAAGGGCAAGTTTACTGGCTAATATGCTTTGGGACATTGACAGCTGTTCTGATCTTCTTGCTTTCTTACCTTCATCATTTCTCAGCTTGAAAGACTGGCAGTTGACACTGTATAAAGGGGGGACAATATATTACTTAAATCCACTTAATCATATGAGGTAAGGTTTCGTGGATCTGCCTTGTGTTCTCCCCATGGCCGATTACTCAGAGCAGGGTTTCCGGGCAGTGAGAGCCCACACATGCCCTCAAATCAGACAAACCTGGGTTCAAAACCTGGGGGCTGCTTATTAGGTGTGTGACCTTTAGTCAATCACTTTCCCTAAGTCTCAGTGGACTCATTTGTAAAATGGATCGTGTTGCCTGTTCCGTAGGATCATGGTGAGGATCAATAACTCAAGCCCAATTCCTGGCACACAGTAAGTGCTCACTAAATGCTCTGTATTGTAACTTGCCCAACAAAAGATAAAGGGGGAGGGGGTGCTGCGCATATCATTCAACACTTGTACTTACACCTGGAGACAGAGTCGTAACCCCAGCCTGATGTAAACCAGGGTCAAATCACTGGGGCACGTTTTGAAAACACAGATTTCCAGGCCCCAGACTCACAGATTCTGATTCAGTAGATGTCCCTGGGCCCCAGAATCTGTGCAGATAATTCTGAGGGGCTGTCAGGTCTGAGATCCAGCAAAACACCCCGTGTTCACTGCTTCCGAACATGCTGGATACCTTAGGCATGAAAATCATTGGCAAGATATTGTTCTGTTCTGGCAGTCTCTCGTGCATTTTATGCACCTCGCCTGTGAGGAGGAGGTTATCAAACTCCTTATCAAGCTTGAAAGACCTTAGCCTCAATGGGCCGCTCCTGTTTCATCTTGCAAAGAATCCAGGACTCCAGCATGTCCAGGGCACAGCCTCGGGGTGAGGGACATCCCAGGGCACCTCTGTTTCCTTAACCTCCCCGAAGTTTCCCATTAGCCACCTGCACACCTGACCCAGCTCTCCCCCCACACGATGGAAGTAGATGTCACTCCTGGAGATTTTAATTAATCGTCTTTCTATTTTTTTTTTTTTCCTTTTGGGTCAGACTCTTAAGTGTCTATCATGCTGATGGCACTCTAGGGAGTCTTTTGTTCTGAATAGGTGAAAAATTGTACCCACAAAAAGAGTTCCCCATCCGATCAATTCTCTCTAACAACTTTATTGATTAGCTGCAGGAACATTTTTCATTTATTAATTATGAAGATGTTTCAGAGATTTCTTAAAGTTAACTATAGTGATTTTTAAAAGAAATCCCGAGTTAACACTGACTGGTTTGCCTCAAACTGCCTACCAGGAGCCAGAGTTGGAAGGCAGGTGTCTGGGGCCCCCGTGGAGGAAGATCTTCAAGTACCCATGAGCAGAGCAGTGGTCAGAATCTTCATTTGGGGCTGATTAATTGATTACTTGGGGAAAAAAAAAAAAAACATGGCTTGTCTTTTTCAATAATGTGTTAGCATCAAAATATCATCCCATTATGATGTCCAGGATGGTGATGGTTAATTAATTAATAGCCGCCAGTTAAAAACAATGTTCGACCCAGGTAAATCTTTCATTTATTAAAATCAATTTTGATAATGGCTTTGCTAGGGGATTCAGGGGCAGTCAGGAGACATGACTGGCTCCTTCTTCCCTCCCTCCTCCTTCCCTTTCTCTCCCCTCCTCCCTGTCCTCATTCCTCTTTCTCCTTCTCTTCCCGCTTCCTCCCCTGTAGTCCATCCAGTTCCCAGCTGACCAGTCTGTGGCAGGTGCCTGTAGGAGTCCCCTCCACAGAGTGGCGCCGCAGCTCCCTGGGCTGTGGACACTCGGGAGGTCGCAGGCTGGCTTCCTCCTCCTCCTGAGTTATTCAGCAGGAAGCCGCCTGACGGCTGGCTTCCTTGGCAGATTGATTCCTGAGGCTACCTGAAGAGGAAGGCAGGGCTGCTCAGAAGCGAGAGAACCTCTGTCAGGAAGTCAGATGCTTGCTTCCCAGCACCCACGAGCATCCCAGCCTCCCCTCAGCATACCCCAGCTAGACAAGGTTCTAGGCAAGTGACCCTAATCCTGGCTGCAAGAAGGAAGGCACAGAGTTGGCCAAATCCATTCCACAAATGTGAATAGACGGGGCTAGAAGAACCGGGTACTGTGCTGAACACAACCCAGATCGGGGTCCATTCTTGCCCTCGGGGGGATTGCAGACTATGGCAGTAGCCTGAACCATCTTAGGATTTCAGCAGATTTGAGGAACGTTCAGGAAGAAGGCCGGTAGGGAAGATCAAAGAGGAGGTGCCTGCCTCACCCAAAATACCGCAGGGGGAAAAAAAAAAATGGGCTTGATCCCAAGGGAAAAGATCATAAAAGGGTGTTTTTCTACTGGGTATTTACCCCAAAGATACAAATGTATTGATCCAAAGGGGCACCTGCACCCCAATGTTTATTGCAGCAATGTCCACGACAGCCAGGCTATGGAAAGAGCCCCGATGTCCATCAACAGATGAATGGATAAAGAAGGTGTGGGATATATACACGATGGAATCCTATGCAGCCATCAAAAGAAATGGAATCTTGCCTTTTGCAACAATGTGGCTGGAACTAGAGAGTGTTATCCTAAGTCAATCAGAGAAAGACAATATATGATCTCTCTGATATGTGGAATTTAAGAAACAAAACAGGATCATAGGAGAAGAGAGGAAAAAATAAAACAAGATGAAACCAGAGAGGGAGACAAACCATAAGAGACTCCTAATCAAAGGAAACAAACTGAGGGTTGTGGGAGGGGAGGGAGGTGGGGGGATGGGGGAACTGTGTGATGGACATTAAGGAGGGCACAGGATGTAATGCGCACTGGCTATTACATAAGACTGACAAGTCTATCTCTGAAACCAATACTATGTTATATGTTAATTAATTGAATTTAAATAAAAATTTTCTTTAAAAAAGGAATTGTTTCTCCTGAGGCAAAGGAAAAGGTAAAAATGAATCATATTGGGGCGCCTGGGTGGCTCAGTCATTTAAGCGTCTGCCTTCAGCTCAGGTCATGATCCCAGGGTACCAACATAGAGCCCCCACATTGGGCTCCCTGAGCAGGGGGCAGCATGCTTCTCCCTCTTCCACTTCCTTTGTCCCTCCCACCAACTCATGCTTACTCTCTCTCAAATAAATAAATAAAATCTTTTTAAAAAATGAATCGGATTATTGAATGTGAATGATCCTGGTGAAAAGGAAAAGGAAAAATAAAGCAAAACAAAACAAAAAAGCAAAATCATTGGTGGCATTCTGGGGATTCAAGGCAGGGATTGCAGGGTTGGGGAGTCCTGGGACAGGCGGGGCTGACCCACCATGGGGAGGGGATGAAGGGCTGAGCCGGAAGGTACCTGGGTTCCCACAAAATGGAATAGAATTGCAGAAGCGCTAAAGCGTGTGTTTGGTGTAAGACGATAAGTGAGAAAGAGCAGGATCCAGATTTGAGAACGTTGATGAGGGATTATGGGCACAGGGCCCAGTCGGGTTCTTGAGCAGGAACCAGCCTTGCTAGTGATGGGAGCTTCGGAGCCATAGTGAGAAGGTGAAGGGCACAGAGAAGCATGAGAACACTTGAAATGGGTTGATGTTTGCAGATAAACCGCCAGGCTCCTAAAAGAATTTTCAAATGTGACCTTAGTTCTACTTTCCATCGTTAAGACATTAAGGAAAGAGGATAGGAAAATAGGTACTTGCCAAAGTCCTCCTTTTCAAATAAAAAAGAAAGGGGAGATTCTAACAATCTTAAACTTGAGCCCTCCCCTATTCCCTGACATACAAGCGTAGCTCTCTGATAAAATTCCAGAACAGATTACTAAAAGTAAGATTGGGGGCTTTTAAAAATGAATCCGAAGTTTTTTTTGTAGTTAACGTGGATTTGTGAATAACAAAGCAACTAACGACAGTTCCTTTTCAATAGGGTTATAGATCTGTGTATCACAAGTACGACATAATCAGGACTCATCTTGATTCTAGCAAAGCAACGAGCTAATCATGCCCGATATTATTATGGGCAAGCCTGTAAATATGTGCAGTTCGTTTGAATCACTATCAATAAGGATTCTTAGTGAAAAGATCCTGACTGTTGACTCCAAGGAGGAATTTAGTTTAGAATTCTGTTCCTAACCCTTCCTGGTTCAACATTTTCCTCAAAGAGGTGAATGAAGGCACAAAAGACAGGCTTCTCAGATGTACAAACCTGGCTCTTGTCTGCGAGGAGCACAGCTTACATAGTAAGAGAACAAGTCAATATTCAAAGTTATTCTGTTAGGCTAGAATATGGAAATAAACCAAGAGCAGAACAGGAATAAACAGAAAGTCTGAGTTCAGGTTAAAAAAAAAAAAATCAATAGCTGAGACACAGCATTAGGAAGTGCGACCTGGCGGCAGCTGACACAAAAGAAAGGTCGGAGGTTTATCTGACCGAAAGATCAGGATAAGCACCAGCTTGGTGTGACTGCTGAGAAAGCTGATGCACTCTTAGGCTCTGCCTTGGGTGGCACCCCCTGGAAGCACAACCTGAGATAAGGATTCCAGTACAATTAATTAATTTGGGAGGTGACCCCATGGCACTTCCTTCTATGGGGGGTGCAGGAAGGCTCAGGGAAAAGAGCCAATAAAGCGTGACTGTGAAGCCGGCAGCCATGCAGGCGACAGGAGCCAGGAGCTGCCGTGGAACCCTGAGCTGCGGCGAGGACGTGAATCTCAGGGTGACCCCCGCTGAGGGTTGAGAGAGCTGTGGCATCTATACTCCAACTCTCACCTGCCATTCGCTCAAGGCTGGGCACTGCGCATTCCTTGATGCTGCTGACTAGGCACAGTCCAAATGGGTTTTGGCAACTCCAGAAAGCCCTCAGGCAAAGACATATCGGTTCTGGTGCTTAAGTCAGACTGGCGTGCGCTAAATAAGAAGGCTCAAGGAGTATGAGCTGCGAGGCGGTTACCATCGGCTGTAGTCCCTAAGAATGATATAACAGACCGTCTTGCTGGTCAACCCTTATCTGGTATACTGTATTTAATTCCAGGTGCCACATGGGAGAGGAACCTTGAGAACCAAAGTGTTTCTTAGAGGAGGGGCCCAAGATAGTAAGGAGTTTCGGTTTGAGGAGCACATCATCTGTAGATGGAACTAAGGAATTCCACTCTGGGCGAGCAGTGCAGGATATATCCTTGACATCTCATCATTACCGTTGGATGGACATCTTCAATGTAACACCTCCAAGTGGGCATTTCATCCCCCCTCCAAAACTAGAACATGGTGTTTGAAAAAATTTTGCAGAAATAGAGAAAATATGACCTTCACTTCTCACTAAAAAAAAAAAAAAGTGGTGATGTTCTTGTTCTAGAATAATGATGGGGAAAGGGAATTGAGTAAGTATGGAAGATCAAAAACCAAATGTCAAAACACTTAGTGTGTGTGTAAATTATTTTAAAGACTCACTGAATTTTGATAGTGAACCATTGTTTGAAAGAATATATAAAACTTGGACAAATTCTTAATTGGTGGCTCTAAAAGAACAAGGGATTCATTTTTAAAAAAGTAAAACACCGGGGCACCTGGGTGGCTCAGTGGGTTAAAGCCTCTGCCTTCGGCTCAGGTCATGATCCCAGGGTCCTGGGATCGAGCCCCGCATCGGGCTCTCTGCTCTGCGGAGAGCCTGCTTCCTCCTCTCTCTGCCTGCCTCCCTGCCTACTTGTGATCTCTCTCTCTCTCTCTCTCTCTGTCAAATAAATAAATAAAATCTAAAAAAAAAACAAAAACCACCATCACGAATGAACAAATAAAAGATTATTTACCACTCAGAGAATACACAGATATCCTCCCTTTTCCAAAGTTCATGTTATATTCCTTCACTTTAATGAAAGGCATACATCAGTACCTGTTTTCTAACCAAAAGAAATCCAAAGAGGATTTTTACTTTTAGGAAAAAAGTGCTTTTTTTCCATACAAGCGAGAATAGCATTCTGCGTTTGTTTGCAGCAAGCCTGTCTGGAGGCAGCAAGAGCGCGAGGACGCGAGAGAGGTGCTGCCCGACTCCTTCGCCGGGAACCACACTGAGCGTCTCAGCAGCAAGCCCCAGAGCTTTGAACTGAGCATCTGTGCTGTATTTCGATTTATTCTGGGCATCTGTTAGCAAGATGTGTCGTAAGGTACCAAAAAAGCCTAAGAGAGGTTTTTCCCTTGGTCCTGGGAACGCTCAAAAATGTTTCCATTTAAATTAATGGTAATTGCTTCTTTGCTTTACACCATTTCGCTTACGAAAGATGTCATAGGAATGCTCTACTTCTGGATACCAGGGGTATAACCTGTATTGTATGAATAAGCACCCTACACACAAATATTTACGTTCATCGTATAGATAGCAATCTATTGAAACGTTACACATACCTGTATACGCGTACAGCAGATTATAGCTGGGTATGACACCCTGGTGGTTTTAATATTAGTCCCAATTCCTCCTGTGTGGAAGAAATAAGCTACGACACTGGGGAACGCTCTATGCATTGCTGTGGAATGATCTTCAAGACACAGTTTTCCCAAAATAAGCAGACTCTTCCCCTCGCTATGCTCACTGACCCTGTGTTTTACGGGGTTTCGGTGTTAAAGGGGATGCTTATCTTCCCTTCATTGCCTCTGGGTCCTGGCTACTTACTAACCGTGGGGCAACCCTTTAACTTCTCAAGATTCTAGTTTCCCTCAAATGCTTTTTTTTTTTTTTAAGGTTTTACTTATTTATTTGACACAGAGAGAGAGATCACAATTAGGTAGAGAGGCAGGCAGAGAGAGAGGGGGAAGCAGGTTCCCCGCTGAGCAGAAAGCCCGATGCAGCCCCATTCCAGGACCCTGGGATCATGACCTGAGCTGAAGGCAGAGGCTTATTAACCCACTGAGCCACCCAGGTGCCCCTCCCTCAAATGTTTTTGTCCTAGCCATTTTCTGGTTGTGAAGGACAGGTGGGAATAAGAATGAGCTTTTAGCAATTAGTGTTTTATTTTCTTTTGAGTTGGCCTGGGGAAAGAGAGAAGGAAAAAAAAAAATTCCTAAAGCAGTTGTAGAGAGGAGCATTTACTCTTCTTTTCACTTCTTACGGCATGGGACAAAATACTCACAATCCCTGTTTTCCCCAGGTCATCGGGGATGCCGTGGCCTGAGCCAGCTGTTATGGACAAGTACAAAATGGAACAAAAACAGAACAATACAGAGAAACAAAGAAAGAATCTGCATCCAGATACCTGGGTGTGCACAGTTCAGGTCAGAAGCTGTGGCGAGAGTGCCCTGGGAATCCCAAGTCAGTGTCGAGCAGGGAAGCTGTCAGCTCTCATCTGGGCTTTTCTGAGACCTCCTGTGACAATCAGGATTCCACAGCAAATTAAATAAGCAGAAAGACACAGTGTGAAGAGCAGACACAGGAAATGTCTCCCCCAAATTAGGAAGAGCTGATAGGATCCAAAAGCGTGTGCCAATGTCTAGCATTCACAAAAAGAAATTCAAGCAGTCTATTTACTTATAACTTAGGACGACGTGTTCCTGGACAAATCTAAGAAGGCAAAGTCAGGGTTTAAGGCAAAATGAAAAAGTCAGAGTTGGTCCTGATGATGGAAAGATTTTCACAAGAATTGCTTTGGTTACCCCATGACTGCCCGTACTTTCTAGAGAATGAGGTGGAAACAGGATAGGACAACCCTGTCCTCTTTTCCTGCCAAGGGGCTCCTTGCCAGGGCTGGGATTCTTGGCCACTCAGGATGCTGACCTTCAGGGGATGCTGGAGGAAGAGTAGCAATGGCTTATATCCGGTCAAGACTTCGCTGATTACAAAGTGTCTTCACATCCGTTATCTTAGCTGACCTCCACACCTCTCAGTAATATATGATGAGGTCGGGGCTGCCTGCAAGGGGAGGGGCTGCTGGCTTTGAGTGGTTAGATATGATGAGCCGGAAGCAGTTTTGGGGGTGTGTTGCTTCGGTTGGGTTCTTCCTGCCACACCACACCATCTCAACAGGGCACCCTCCTCTCCCCAAGTCTCCCACCCTTATGGACCCTGATGCGGGAACTGAAGGGCCGTTCTTTCTTAGGGAGTGAGACACCAAGATGAAAATGCCTCCAGAAGGATGAGCGCATTGATGGCATTATCTTCCAAGGACGACTCTAACAGGACCCTTAGGAGATGGAAGACAAGACACAAATGTTCTGAAATAAGGCCGGGGGAGTATAAGAAATCTGGCACATGGCACTGTTAAGTAGAGACAAGGAATCCAAGCAAGGGGCCCAGAGGAGTCTCAGGGTAGCCGGAGAGTATTTTGAGGGCATGGAATGGCCCAGGGAAAATGGACAGGCCCCTGGACAAGCATCGTCTATACTGAGGTTTTTATCTGGAAACCATCAAGATCACCTGGTCTTCAGTTTCAATATGGCAGACCAGCTAAAAGAGGTGAAGAGTGGGTCTGGTTGAAGGAGACAAAGAGAGCCTGGGTATGCAGAGATGGCCACTGCGGGGGCTAATGAGCAATGGAAAGCCACTCTAAAACTTTACATCTGGATGGAGACCGTGATTCCAGGATCTGGGGATCAAGCCCACACAGAGAGGGAAAACTATTCAGCCTAGTGTGACAGAAGTCTGAGTTTTAGAGGCTGAGATGGGGTCACACATTGGGTGGCTGAGGGTGAATGGAATGGTCAGACCCCCTGAGATGCCCAGGACACAGGTGAGAGACCTGACCCATAAATCAACAGAGGCCTGGGCTCTGTTACCCATGGTACCAGGGACTGGAAATTGGTAGTTCAGAAGGACAGTATCCCCATTTAGCCTACAATTCCACTCCAACAAATTATTCTATAGATGTTCTCATACTTGTGGGAAATGACATGGGTACAAGAATATGTGGCATTGGTAGTAATAGCCAAAGGTTGGAAACAACGTAAATGCTCATCAGTAGAGGATGGTTCAAATAAACTACAGCACACTTATGCAAAGAAGAAAGAAGCTGTAGAATTCCCTAAGCATGGATCTGGAGTAATCTTCAAAACATATTTCCCTCAAAATAGGGGTGCCTGGATGGCTCAGTTAGTTAAGTGTCCAACTTTTGGTTTTGGCTCAGGTCATCATCTCGGGGTCCTGGGATCGAGCCCTGTGTCAGGCTCCCTCTGAGCGGGGAGTCTGCTTGTCTCCCTCTCTCTCTCTCTGCCCCTCTCCCTGCTCATGCTCTCTTTCTAAAATAAATACATAAATCTTTTTTAAAAAGACACATTTCCCTTTAAACGAGCAGAGCAAAACAGTATATAGAGCGAGCTACCATATGTATTTCTTTTTGTAAAACACGTTTAGGGCTTCCCTCCAGGCATGAGACCTGGGTGCCTGGGTGATAAAGCAGGAAAGAAATATTTCTCAGTATGTCCATATGTGACTTTGGAGATTTGTACCATGTGTATGTATTACCTATTTAAAAAAAACACAGGCTTGGAAGGATGAGATGACAGGGAACAGGAACTCAAACCCAGGGAAAAGAGTTGACCAAGATGAGCTCAGGCAGAAGCAGAAGGGCGGGGTGGGGGCCCAGTGTTGGGCGGGGAATGCTGACCTGCGTTCCCAGTCTGGGTTAGGAGGGAGCCAAAGAGTGTGGGGAGGGATGGCAAGACCCAGCAAGGGGACACCCGACAAAGTGAGGAGTGAGGACAGGCAGCTCGCCACGTAACCTGCTGCCATAGACCCTGAGTTCCAGAAAGGAATTTAAGATCACTCAGCCTGCTAGTTCCAAAACGTGGGTGCATGATTTGGCTGCATCAGAACCAACCAGAGCCCTTATTAACAAAATTTGCATTTGTGGTCCCATCCCAGACCCCTGAGTCTGAAAGTCTCAGGAGTGGGGTGGGGCCTGGCGCCGCCGCAGATTCCGAGGTTCAGAGTGGTCGGGAACCATTGATCTTGAGCACGCATCTCTCTCGTGGCTGAGTGGGATTGCCACGAGTGACAGTGCTGGTGTGGGGTATCCCGTGACCGCCAGATCAGGCTGGAGTATGCAGGTTATGGGAAGTACCTATAAGCTATTTAGCCCGCCATATAAAGTGAGAGAACACAGGCTTGGAGTCAAGCCACACAGACAGGGCTTGAATCCCAGGTTTGCCACTTGATAGCTACGTCTTTGCAGAGGACTTCGTGGGGCTGTTTCAATCTGCTCATCTCTTCCATGGATTGAACTGTGCCCACGCCAGAGGCTCAAAATGTGAATGAGATTTGTACATGTGTATACATCCTCCAGCTGTTCTTCTACTGGTTCTGTTGTTGTCACTGCAGCTTCCCAGGGAGGCGAGGACCTTGCTGAGACACAAAGGATGGTTATGGCGGGAAGAACCAGAAACTAACCAGCGGGCTCGGGCAGATCGCTGAAGTCCAAACCACAGCTACGGCACAAAGCTAAAGCAAAGAGCTGCTCTGGCATCCGTTTTCTGCAAGGATCATAATCCCATGACTTCCCCCTTAGATCTCCGTCCCGGTGAACATTTAGCGCTTAATCACCCTCGAAATATACCATTTTATGCTTGGAGTGGGGCTGTTTTAGGGTTTATGCAATGAGCCACACTGGAGGGGACAGAGCCTGCTTCCGGGGCTCTCGAGCGCTGAGCGTGCGCGGCACTCTCGGTCACACTGCACAGGGCTCCTGAGCACCTCACTGTTGTGGGACTGCAGAAGGGAAGCTCCAGGTACTCATTTCGTCTCTTTTCCCTCCACGGGCGTAACTCCTTGAAGGACTACAGAAGACACGCCTGGCTCGGTGAATTCTTCACTTTGCATGGCTGCCGGAGGCCCTGAAGGTCTGGAAGGCTTGGAGAAGATCCTCTTGGCCCTTCTTTCTCAGGCGGGCCCAGGTTTTACTCAGAGGCTAGGGCGCAAGCACAGATTTCTTCAGATTTGGAAATTCTGGGAGAGGTTTTATGCAGAGTGTGGGAGGTTGGTTGCAGCTGTGTTTTTGGAAAATTCTTGTCCCTGTCCTGGCAGTGGTTGAAGAGGGTGGAAGGTGGAGGGGGGGGCTCCCTCTGTCCGACACTAAAGTCAGTTGGTGCTTCCGGAGGGAGGCAGGGAAGTTGGATGCCAACAGGCACTGAGCAAGTCCTCGGGGATGGTGCCCCACCCCAGCTACATGAAGGGGAAACTGAGGCCGTGGGAGGAAGGGGATTCTGTGGCCAGTCGGGGACCAGAACCCAGATGTCTGAATCTAACTAGTTCAGCAACATCAGGAAGAAAGCCCTAGGCAAGAGAAAGGGAAAAAGAGACTAAGGAGTTAGAGCTAAATTTGTTGGTAGACTTGTCCCTAGGATTTTTTTTTTCACAAGGTAATTTCTAAATATCATTATATAAGTGTCTTACTTTCTATTGCTGTGTAACAAATTAACACAAAGCTAAGCAGCTTAAAATACCAAACAATTATTATCTGCCAGTTTTTGTGGGTCAGGAATTCTAGCACAATTAACTACATGCCTCTGGCCCAGGTGTCTCACAAGGCCGCAGTCAAGAATCAGCTGGGACCATGGTCTCATCCAAAGGGCTGTCCCAGAGAGGACCCACTTCTAAGCTCACACGTGTGGTTCTTTGCAAGATCCGGTTCCTTGTGGGCTATTCGAGGGGTTCAGTTCTTTGCTGGCTGTTGGCCCCCACATTTCCCTGCCACTACAGCCTCTTCACAGGGTAGCTCATAGCGTGGCGGTGGGTTTCTCTCAAAGCAAGTGAGAGACGACCCAAAACAGAAGGCAGACTCTTCTTCCATGCCAAGTCCAGAAGTGACATCCCATCAACTCCACTGCATTCTAGTCTCTAGAGGCAAGTCACCACACCCAGCCCACGCAGAAGGGGACAGAGCACGAAGACTGGGAGATGATGATCACTGGCTATCGTAGAAAAAACACAAGAGATAGCAAGGACTGGAGAGGATGTGGAGAAAAGGGAACCCTTGTGCACTGCTGGTGGGAATGTAGATTGGTGCAGCCGTATGGAAAACAGTGTGAAGGTTCTGCAAAAAATGAAAGATAGAGCTACCGAGTGACCCACTTCTGGGTATATATCCAGAGAAAATGGCAACAGGATACTGGAAAGCTATCTGCACCACCATGTTCACTGCTGCATTATTCACCATAGTCAAGCCATGGAAACAACCTAAGTGTCCATCAGTGAATGTGTGGATAAAGACGATGTGGGGTATATACAATGGACTGTGATTCAGCTATGAGAAAGAAGGAAATCCTGCCATTTTGACAATGTGGGTGGACTCTGAGGGCATTATGTTAAGCAGAGAAAGACAAATACTGCTTTGAATGGTAGAAAGAGAGGAAGAAAGGGAGAGAGACAGGAAGATGGCTGGTGTTGCTGAGAATCTTCCCACAGAGAACCCAGAGCCATGGAGATAATGGGGCTTCGTAGGAATTCCCGGTTCACACAAGAAGTGTCTACCACAAATACGGACACCTAACTCCATGGCACACCACGGAAAGTAACTGCCTACCAGCAACGAGCCAGAAGTCAGTAGTTTCAGTTCAATGCCTGGTTTTGGTAACTAGTTTTGTGACCTCCGGCAAATTACCTCATCTCTCTGGAAATGAAATTGTTGGACCAGGTGAGAAGTGGATATAGAGCCCATGATTCCATTCTTGCTCCTATGGCAGACATCAGTAATCGACGACTGCTGTCTCTGTGACCAGTCCCCATGGCAGCCTCATGACTAGCTCTCCAGGTAGACTGCACCACTTGGTTGGGGTCGCTCTCTAGATTACTGTCTTGGCCCAGATGCTCTTTCTAGTGCCAACATTCCAGTGATTTCTGACTTGGCCTCATTCACCTTCTCCACAAGAAGCTGGAACTATTTAGCCTGCAGAGGAGGCAGTAGAAGCTAAGAGAAGAAAGGGCAATTATGCAGGACACAGAGCAGTGTTCCTCTTCCCTCCTCAAAAGCCTAGCTGTTTTGGTCAAAATACTCTCACAAGACCCCAACAGACTGGTAAAAGAAGAAACTGAGAGTCCTTTCAAGACACTGGCTTCTTACACGGATTCCTTGTCACATCCCAGGGGAGACATCTTTTTTTCCCTTCTTTCTTCTGGGAGCCTGAGATAGCCATAGAGGGGAATTAAATGTTCACCTCTTGGTCAGTGCTATGGACCCATGATCAGGTGTCCCTCTCAGGAGATGGCTATATTCCTTCAGTCCCAAGGACTTCAGTCCCAAGGAATATAACCTGCTATATTGGTGACCACAGGGACAGCATCAGGAGGAGAGGACCCAGTTGCTGCCAGCTGCTGGGACCTGTGCCCTGCCTTGTGGCTGAACTCTTCACTCTCTTTAGTCAGCTTCTTGGTTTGTTCTGAGCTCAGGGATTTCCGAACAGAAATCAGAAACAGAAACAGCTACGAGCTAGGAGAGAAGTAGAAACCTGGAGTGTTCCGAGAAGATTTGATTTCCATGTCTCTATCCCAGGTTCTTGAGCACAACCTTGCCTGGATGTAGGACTCCAGTCCTTGGCAGTGGGGCAGAAGACAGGACAGAAGGGATCAGAGAGTTTCTATCATGTTCTGCATCAAATGGAACAGGAAAATGTAATGATTGGTTATATAGAGGAAGCGAGGCTAAGAGAAGGAAGCAACTAAGACCATCAGAGTGAAGATAGAGCATGACTGGGTCAGAGGGACCAACATGATCATATCACTGGACAGATGGTAGAACAAAGCAGAGTTCTAACGTTGACCATTGGCTGAGGATAGCTCTTTCCCACAATGGGAGTGACAGTGGTGGTAGGTACTTGGGAGTCAGACCAGACAGGCCAGCAGAGGCAAGGCGGGGCCAAGGGAAGCAGGCCAGGGAGGAGGAGGCTAGGAGACTGAGGGTTGGTGGTCAGGGCGGGAACGATTGAAGCAGAAAGAAAATCAGGCCAGAGGGCAGGAGAGCAGGGGACAGATAGTGACAAGGAAAGCTTTGGAGAGGGGCAGTTTCCTGCTCAGACAGAAAACCTTCTGCACACTTCCCCCTGGGATGGGACCATCCTCTAAGTAGAGAGAGCCCAGAGCCCGCAGACGGCAGGGGCAGGGAGGAAGTCCCCACCTTGCCTCACTGGAAGAACAGGGCCAGAGATAGGAAAAGATTCTGATTTCAGTGATTAGACTTGGGAATCTCAGTCCCTTTCTTGTAGCTCATTTTTCAGACCTCTTCATAGGAGTGTGCTAGATTTTGACCAAAGTGTACCACTACGTAATGCTACTTTGGTACTTTTCATGTGGAATAAGAGCAGCTCTAACACCGTGGGGTACCAGTGAGTATATCTTGTTAAGAGAAATAGATAGGACGCATAGCATGTCAGGCTGACGCCAAAAAAGGAGGAGCGTTCACCGGAGCAAGGAAGAACTTTGTCTTGAGAATGTACAAGAGAGCTCAGACAGGGCCAAGGCATCCCAACCCACAGGGAATGGCCACACCCCCAGGAGCATTTATAGCCGCTTATAGAGATGCCAAAGTAACAGGTGCCAGCTGGCCGTGCTAATTGCTAGCTGGTCACTGTGACTCTGGGTCTTTGAGTCTTTTCAAGAGTGCTGCCAGAAATCTCAGGGTTCCTACGGATGTCAGGAGCATGGGAAGATCAGCAACCCCTGGAATGAGGCAACAGAGCCAATGCCCTGGGGGTGGGGAGGGAAGGCTGCCCAATAGGCATCTTGGCCCCACTCAAGACGCGTTACCCAAAAATACAGACCGGCAACTCAGTGATTCTCAGCCTTGACTGCACATTGCGTCCCTGGGCAGTTCTAAGACTTCAGTTGCTCTGAGGTTCTGATTTAATTGGTCTGGGGTGGGAGTTTCAAAAGCTCTCCAAGTGATCATAACGTGCAGCCAAAGTTGAGTGCTCCTGAGCCAGCTGCTCGGCATTGACTTCAGCAGGGGTGGGAGGAAGGAAGGCAAACAGAATTCAGTTTCACTTTAATTTCCCTTTGCAAAGTATTAAAATGGAGGAGCACCCCTGGAAAGCCTGCCGCTTTAGGGAGGAATTGTTATTGACACTAGCAATTGACTGGAAACGAGCTCAGAACTTTAGCTGGGGTGCAAGAACAGATTTCCCCACGTTGGTGCCTTCTGGAAGGACTCTCCGTCTTCCCAGTGAAGTCATGGGCATCTCATCACTTTAATAATTTAGCAATGAACTTACAGCCATTTCAGGAAGATGTTTACCATTCCCCTATGTTGGTGTGCCTTGGATCAAATCCCCAAATGGACCTTCCTCATCTCTCTTTTATATTTTTTATGGAGAAGCTCAGCGTTATCTCTCTGCTAGATGTTACTGGTGGAAAACGTCCGCACCTTACCCTCTTGATTCCTTACTGTCCTGTTCCCTTTTTTGGGAGCTCATTGAATGGCCCCCTGATGCCCCTCTTCACCCTGACCTCACCTCCCTGGCTGGCATAGCAGATGTCAATTTTCTTCTTGAATCATCAACATTTACTTGTCTCATGTCCCAATTTTTCAGAATCCTAACAAGTGATTTCTAGGGCATGATGGTAGCTTGCTCAGTTAAATGGGGCACATAGCCTTCTGGAGACCAGGCATTTCTCAAGAGATTGGCACTAGTGAGAAGACCGGGCAGGGGGACAGGGCAGGGCAGGAGAAGTGGGGGGTCGAGCAAGGTTTTTATCATGCCTTCACTCTTATAAGTTGTTTCATCTGCCTGGAATCAGCTAGAAGAAAAAGGAGAGGTGGGGGACATTGTGTGTAAGGGGGAGAGGGAGGGGAGAATATTGGAAAGAAATCAAGCTAGAAGGACATTTTAGGCTATGGTTGGAATTTCTTGGTTCCTTCACAGGAAAAAAAAAAAAAAAACCTTTTCCTTTAATGGCAGTGAAGTGTATAGTTAATATATAAATCTAGGGGCTGATGTGGGAAAATAAGGTACCCCAAAGAAATGCAAGGTTGGCATTTGGGGGTGGGGTGTGTGTGTATGTGTGAGTGTGTGTGTGTGTAACACAAAATCTCTTCTTCATTAAAATACCCACAGAATAAGTTAGAATAAGAATCACTAAATTCTATCGGTACTTTAGGAGCAATTTACTTTATCTTGATTCATTTCGTAGAAGGGGGAGGATGTGGGATTTAGATCTTGGTGCAAAACTCTACAATCCTAACTAGAAGGTGGTCATGAAAAAAAAAAAAAAAGGAAAAGGGACCAAGAGAGAAACTTTACAAAGCAGATCTCTATAAACTGAAGGAATTCATAAGAAGTTTCTCACTACTTAATAGAGAAAAATTCAAATAGGTGAAGAACTATGGACAATAGCAAATGCCCTTTAAACAATCCGTTGAGGGGACTCAAGAAGGACACTGGGACATGGAAGGAAGGGGGAAGAGTAACAGGAAGGTGCTGTGTTCTGGGACCTGAAGGTGGGGAGGTGGGAACAGATGGAGTAGGTAGAGAGGGAGGAACAGAAAGAATCACCCGGGAACAAAGAAGGGGCCAGACCTTGCAGGCACAGGAGCAGAAAGACTAGACAGGCTTTTATGAAATTTTACTGGAAGTCTTCTTCATTTACATTACACAAACGAAAAACCCGGGAAAATACCTTTCCCTACGGACTAAGAGGGCAAGCAGGTAACAAAGGAGCAGAGGTTTTAATGTGTATCTTTTACTTCTGTCTTTACCAAAAGATGTTACGTTTTGATGTGAGGTCTGCGGGCTACACTCGGAGAGTAACCACAAGCAGACATTTTGTCTCTGGTGGGACCAGTTCCCAATAATTCTCAGGCTTTCTGATCATTCAACCCCAGCCCTGGCTGATGAGTCTGTAGGTTTCTTCTTTCAACTTTCCTTTGTCTTCAGCCCTGGGGTTTGCTTTCCAGGCCTGGAGGCCCACCCCCTGTGACACGCCCTGGGGGCCCCATACTCGAAATAGAGCAGAGCATCCTTTGCAAGAAGCTGCCCGGAACAAAACCCACGGGGACACTGAATGAACGGACTTGCGGGGAATCGGCAGGGACCACTGGGGAGGAACCAACAATGACTCCAGTGTCTCCCAGAGAAGGGGTGCTACCTTGGGAGGGTCACAACGAACAAACACAATGCCCATCATTTAGGAGGTCGAAAAAGATGACCACATTCCTTACAGCCCGTTAAACTTAACCTGGCTTCCAGGGAAGATGCTAGAACAAATCATCAAGCAATCAATGTGCAGTCAGCCAGAAGGGGGCAAGGCCTGGGGAGCTTATGGACACAGCCGCGTAAAGAGTAAATCAAGTCGGACCAATTTAATTTCCTTCTATGATAGAGTGACAGGCCATGTAGATAAGGTGCAAGCTACAGATGTAATCGACCTGAGACCTCAGCAAGGCATTTGCTTCTGCCCCACGTGATGGGCTCAGTGACAAGCCAGCTCGCTCTGGTTCGGGCCGGGGGTCAGACACCCAGCAGCTCCTACGCAACACGGCAGGAACACTCTCCGTTTTGCTCTGTCGCCTCAGCGAGTCCTGGTTCAGTGCCACGCAGTTTTATTTGATAAACATTTGTTTTGTGCCTCCCGGGTTTGCGCTGTGGCACTTAATAAATGTTTGTTGAACGAATGGACGGATGGATGGTTATGCAGATGAGCTGCAACCTCAGGGCACTGGCACAGGGGAGCTTCACCCCAATCCACCCCCTCCGCCGGCCACGGCCAGCCAGCAAGCCCCCAGCGATCTGCTCCTGCCTCCCTCCAAAACGTCAGCCTCCAGCTTTATACTGATACCGTAACTGAGCCTGAGTGTGTGCAGAGTCAGAAGCAGGATCTGTTTGCCCAGTGCTTGCCGTGGTCTCAAGAGCGAGAGAGACGGAGACGGATAGAAAGTTCCAGAAGGGAATAAATGGTCTTCAGATTACCCATCTTTATCTGTAGCCTAGATGATAAAATTTGAATAGTACAAGCTCTCCATGCCATCCATCTCATAGCATATCGGACGAAGTAGAATAAGGCACAAAACATCGCCTCGTGCAATGGTGACACGTGAAACAGAACTAAAGAGAAGGCTATGGGGTATGACAACGGCCATCAGGGACCTGACTGATAAGTGAGGCACATCTAGCCCTACCTCTGCCTCCCCTGTTGGTAAGGAAAAGGGAAAGGGAAGGCTGTGTTTCAAAAAGTTGTTTGTTTGTTTGTTTTTTTCAAAGTGAGACAGACAAACACTTTGAAATTAAAGAGTGCTAAAAGGCTTCCATCCAAAACTAGCCGGCCCCAACCCTAGTCCTTCGCATCCCCAAGTCCCGCTCCCGGGGCTGCCATTTTGTTTTTAACTCTTCTTTTTCTTCAGTTAATATGCTTGTGCTGCACTTCTTGATTTCATTGACTTTTTATATAGTTTGTTGGTTTTTATTGGTATTTATTGTTGGTTTTTATTCTATTGTCAATTATTTATTGACAAGCTCGCTCTCCTTTGCCGACCCCTGCCCACATGTCCATCCCCACAGCACAGCTACCTCATCATTTTTGGTGAAGCGGATAGTCAGAGATCCCGACTAGCTAGAGCTTACTGCCAGGCCATGGGGTATGCTCTAAATACAGTGCCTCTGGGTGTATCTTGGTCTCAAGGGTTGTCTCCATTCTTTGCTTTTGATTTTTGGTTCTGTTTGGTTTGTTTTTTTTTTGTGTACCATCCCTAGTTCTCCCCAAAGTTGCCAACAGAGCTATAAATCTTCTCCCTGTGTTACTTTCCATTTGGGAAAACAGAACAAATAATACATGAACTTGGCTTTCCTCCTGAAGACACCATTACTGGAGCCTCCTACTTCCCACCCCAGAGCAGACAGGCTGTTCCCTAGGCCTGCGGCTCACTTTCATTCTGGAGCCGCTCTTCCCATTCTCTGTCCGTGCTCTTCTGCCTCCATATTGGTTTGCTTGCATGACCATTACGAAGCACCACGGACTGAGGGGCTTAAACAACAGAAATTTATTGCCTCACAGTTTTGGAGGCTAAGGGTCTGACATCAGGACGTTGGCAGGGCCGGGCTCCCTTTGAAAGCACGAAGGGAGGATCTTTGCCAGTGTTCTCTCCCAACTTCGGGCAGTTTCTTGGCTTGTGGTGGCATGACTCGAACCTTAACATGGAGTTCTTTTTGTAAGGACAGCAGTCATGTTGGGGTAGGGGTCCACGTGACTCCAGACCGACCACATAGTAACTCATTACATCGGTGCTGCCCCTCTGTGCAGATGTGGTTTACAACTTCAACACATAGGAGTTCTGGGGAGACCCAATTCAACTCCTAACTCTCCATTTAATCTCCCAGATCTCATGTCCCTTTTTTCTTGGCTTATTCCCGCACTGGGGAGGATGACATTTCAATGGCTTTTTTCTAATGGATGAATAAAAGGCTATTTCCTATCTTGCCTCTCTGAACATACTTTCCCCTAGAATGAGCAAATTTTATTGATAATTTGACTAGACAGAAAATTCTAAACAGAAAATCACCTTCCTTTGGAATTTTGATGGTGTTGCCCCAGTGCCTTCTGGCTTCTTGAGTGGCTATTAAGGAGCCTGGGGTCATTCTGATGCCTGACACTTCACATGTGAACATGTTTTTCCTCCCGAGAGCCCTAAGATGGTCTCCTGCTGCCTGGTGTTCTGAAACTGGTCTGTTTCATTGTAATGAGCACTTACTTCTCCTTTCCCTTTGGAAACTCATGCCTCTGTGGAGACAAGTTTTCTTTTGTGTCTTCAATTATTTCACCTCTTTTAGTTTGGTTTTCAGTCACAATAATTCCTGTTAGTGGGATCTTGGACCTATTCAAATGACTGCTCAATTTTCTGACGATTTCACTCCATTTTTCCTTCTATTTCATTTTTTTGTTCTTTCTGAAAGATTTCTTTACCTTGTTTTCCAATCTGTCTCCTGCTTTAAAATTTTTTTTTGTTGATTATTTGATTTTAAGAGCTCTTTTTAAAATTTCTGAATATTCTTTTTTTTTAAGTACCATATATTTTTCTTTTTCTCTGGATGTGATCTATTTTCTTCTTTCCCTGAGAATATTAACTATGGGTTGTTGTTGTTTTTGTAAAGTTTTCTTCCATTCCATTGTCTCTGTTTTCTGAATTCCTTTTCACAGTATCTTTGTCTTTCCTATTGGATTCTTTCCCAAAATGACAGGTTCTGCATGTTAAATTTGTGTCTGAGTTGCTGTAAGGGAGTTCCCCCAAGCCCTAGCTTCAATACAGAATTTTATTTTCCTGTCACGTACTTGTCCAGACACGGTTGTCCTGCTCACGTGATTCTGACATCCTCAATACATGGCTTTTGTCTCCGGGTCCAGGTTGACTGCCTTAACTCCCACCATCCCAGCTTCATCCCACCCAGAGAACAAGGAGAAAAGAGGAAGAGAGTACCTGCCTGCTCCCTTTGAGTGCAGGATCTAGAAATGGCATGCCTCACTTTTGATCACACCCTATCGGCCCAGACTTATTCACATGGTCACATCTTGTTGCAAGTGAGACTTGGAAAGAGTCTCATGCTAGCTAGCTCCATAGTCAGCTAGAACTCTGGAGCTTCAGAATTAAAGAGGATCGATATTAGTAAAAAGCTGGTAGTCTTACCCACTGTCCACCTACTACTGACTTGCTCAAGGGTTAGCAGCAGGCCATAAAACAGGAATCAGTGCAGATATTCAAGAAGAAAGGGATTTAATACAGGGAATGGAGTGCTTTCACAATCAGTGGAAGGGCTAGAAGCCTGGGCTCTAGGATTCTGTGCTGAGTTCTCAGCACCTTCAGAAAATGACATGCCAAGGACTCTACTGCTTTGCCATATTCAGAGAGCCACGGAACCAGGAGGCCATCTTGAGAAGAGTTAAGTTTAAGAACACTTTGCCAGGGACGCCTGGGTGGCTCAGTTGGTTAAGCGGCTGCCTTCGGCTCAGGTCATGATCCCAGCATCCTGGGATCGAGTCCCACATCGGGCTCCTTGCTCAGCAGGGAGCCTGCTTCTCCCTCTGCCTCTGCCTGCCACTCTGTCTGCCTGTGCTCGCTCGCTCTCTCTCCCTCTCTCTGACAAATAAATAAATAAAAAAAAAAAAAGAACACTTTGCCAGGGATGCTATCCAAGGATCGGGAGGTTACTGCAACTTACAAGAGCTCAAGGTCATTCACTTGCCGCAAAGCTGGAGACAGACCCTGGGAGGGCTGCTGCAGGACTCCTCTGTAACCTACAAACCAGCAGAAAAGCAGCTCACAGCCCTAGGGAGATAGCCTCTAGCTCCCTTTCGGTTCCTAAAATTGTTCAAGTGCATCTTATTGGTGGAACCAAATCTCTTCTCATACTCTAGCTGCAAGGGGGTCTGAGGAAGGTAGATTTCAGCTTGTCAGGTTCTAGAGTCCAGAGACACAAATTTAAAGGAGGCAGATATGAAACTCAGCACTAACCCACCATATCCAAGACTCCAGGGATCTTTGGTTGTTTAGTCTTTAAAAAGATGGCAGAAATCACAGTGGGAACCTTGCCTTTTCATTTGGGAGGTGGACTCGCCAAATGTTATGAAAGGGAGTCTTTTTTCTGGATCTTTTAATTTCTGCTCAGAAAAAGCCTTCAAGGGGCGCCTGGGTGGTTCAGTTAGTTAAGCATCCAACTCTTGATTTTGGCTCAGGTCATGATCTCAGGGTCATGAGATCCAGCCCCGCATCAGGCTCGGTGCTCAGTATGGAGTCTGCTTGTCCCTCTCCCTCTGCTCCTTCTCTTTCACTAAAATTAAAAAAGAGAGAAAGAGAGAGAGTGAGAGAGAGAGAGAGAAAGACAGGAAGGAAGGAAGGAAGGAAGGAAGGAAGGAAGGAAGGAAGGAAGGAAGGAAGGGGAAGAAAGAGAAGAAGAAAGAAAGAGAATTCAATTTCCACCCTGGAAGCCTGGATTAATAAGCCAGTCATAAGCTTCCTGGGAGCTACGGGTGTCAAGAGTTGCTCTACTCTGTCCTCCTCTCCGTGAAGTCCTTGAGTTAAGAGTCTCAGTTTTTAACCTAAAAATTCATGTGGATTTTGCAATCAACTCCATAATACATCTTTATTTTAATATGAAAATATTCTCTGCTGAATCTTTAGGGGAAATGATGCTCCAGAAAGCTGTTCCACACTTAATTTGTATTTTAAAAACCATACCCTGATACATGCCCACAGATTCCCCCCCACCAGAGGTATGTATCCTCCAGTTTGAGAAATCAGGCCTGGATTATTTCTCTAATATTCTAAGATCCTATGACTATTTTTCTCTCCTTATAGGTAGGTAAAAATGAAAACCAACAAAAGAAAGGACGAGAAGCTTGAGAAGGAATGGCCTGCCTCCTGTTTTAAAAATAAATCATAGCAGGACAAAGCTGGAATGGAAAATTCAGAACAGTGATCAATACTTGAAGAAAAGAAACCAAAAGGCCATGTTTTATTGCATGATCCATGCACTGTGTGCAAGAAAGCAGCTAGCTGTGAACACAGGTTTACAGGGCAAGGAGGAGGTAGAGACAAACCCTTTATTCCATGAAAGGAGGCGGTAAGAGCCTGCTGGAAGTAAATTCAGTGCTTCTGGAAAATGCCACAATCCTGGCTGGGGAAGCTCCCAGCCTGCATTTTTTACTGTATGAGCACCAGACAATGGCAAATCGTGCCTTCTTTCCTTCCAGCCCTTGGACTGGCTGATGGTGGCACGTCCCAGACACGACCACGTTTGGGTGTCAAGCCCGACAGAATCAGGTGACGTGAACTGGGTGAAAGACGATAAAAATGGGAAAGGAGTGTGGTTAAGTGAAAGGAGAAAGACATATGGTAACTCCTTTGGGTGGGAGAAAAAAGGGCGGAAAGGTGAATGAAGATGGTTAGGTGTGTGTGGACAGAGTACGAGCCTCCACGTGACTTCCTCTGATCCTTTCAACTGTCTCATACCCCATTTTATTTTTCTTTTAAATATTTTATTTATTTATTTGACAGACAGAGATTACAAGTAGTCAGAGAGGCAGGCAGGGAGAGAGGAGGAAGCAGGCTCCCCGCTGAGCAGAGAGCCCGATGCGGGGCTCGATCATGACCTGAGCCGAAGGCAGAGCAACCCAGGCGCCCCTCATACCCCATTTTATAGACGAGGCAATGAAATCTGAGCAAGGTTCATGGCTTTGCTCAATGTTACAAAGATAGCAAACGGTAGACGCCCCCATGCAAATCCAGGAGTATGGGATGCCCAGATGAGTGATCTACATTTGAAAGGAAGGGGTTGGCAGGCTGGAATCCGGTGTGATCTTGGGCATGTGATTTAAATGCTCAGTGCCCTCACTTCTTAGTTTCTTCATCTGCACAACACATAATAATAGTATCTGCCTCCCTGGGTAGTCCAGGGGATTAAATGAGAAAGTACATGGAAATTATCTGGCATAAGGCATGGTGCATAGTAAATTCTCAAGAAAGGCTAGCTGCTTTTGCTGTGCAAACATCTGGGAACTATAGAAGAAAGGAACATTCCAGGAAAATATTGAATAGGAGAATTCTGAATGCCATTTCAGACAAGAGACTGCGCTAATCACATTCACTTCCTGGCTCTCCCCCATTCTGCACGGCACTTAGGAAGCTCCTTTGCCAGCTGGCTTCTGTGTCATTGTGGCCAATGGGAGGCTGTATCAGTCAGGGTTCTCTGGAGAAACAGAACCACAAGGAGAGAGTGTGCATGCACATGCATAGACATGCACGAACGCAAAAGATGGATGGATAGATAGATAGATGATAGATAGACAGACAGATAGATAGATGATAGATTTTGGATGATAGACTGATAGGTAGATTTATTTCAACGAACTGGTTCTTGTGATTGTCAGGGCTTAGGCTCTCAGGTCTAAAATTTGTAAAGCAGACGGGCCAGACTGACAACTCACAGGAGTTGATGCCACCGTCTTAAGGTAGAATTTCTTCTTTAAGAAACCACAGTTTTTGCTCTTAAGGTCTTCAACTGATTGGATGAGACCCACCCATACTATTGAGGGTGAACTCCTATACTTAAAGGCAAGTGATTTTAGATGTCAGCCACCACACCTATAATAAGTCAGCATAGCAATATCTAGATTAGTATTTGATTAAATAACTGGGGAGTATAGCCTAGCCTTGTTGGTGTATCATTGCCTTTTTGATCCAAGGTACATGCTTACATGACCTGCCTCCTCCATCACTTCTTAGCAATGATACTAATAGAGTTCTGGCATGGCCATTCTTCCAGAGGTTTCCCCCTGCACAGCAGCCCAGAGTGGTAGAAAAGTGGGAAACTGGCCCAATTACAGAGTGGGTAGGGGCAGAAAGGAAGGGATGGAACAGCAGAGAAGAAAAGTTGTTTCTGTGGTGGGGAACATGCAAGTCAAAGACTGAAAGAGAAGGCAGACATAGGACCCCCCTGTGCAACTCATATGCCTACAAAGGACACGGGACACCTGCTGCCCCCACTAGTTTATTAGAGCTGAAGGCTGTCTGGCAGCAAACACCCACCCCTCCACTCTGTTCCTTCCCCCAGTACCACCTGAGCCCTGCTCCTTCTTGTCGCCTCTCAGGCACTGTCCCTCCTCCAGAGTCAATGAAGAGTGGAAGTGGGAGGAGGGACTGAGCCAGTGGAGCAGCCCACCCTCCAGGCCCATTGTTCCCCATTCCCTAGCAGGCCACTGCCCCATGTGAGCCACCAAGCCTAGAGAAGCAATACTGATGGTTCCAGCAGGTGCCGGGCTCTCAGGGGCTCCCCTACTTCTAGCTGAATGGAGTCTTTCCTTCTCCAGCCAAGCACACAGGCTTCTCCAGTGCAAGCCAGTGACTCCAGCCCAAAGCAATGGACTGTCACTGTGGCCTGTTCCCTCTCCAAGGTCCCACTTCTCCACTAACTCCAGCCCTCACAGATGGACGCCTTCCCTGAAAAGGCAAAGCCACGTCACCAGAGCTCCGTTTCCTTCTTGTGTGCTTTTTCCTTTCTCCAGCCAGAGGCAAAAGCCCTTTGCTTACTCCCCATTTCCTCCCACCCCCTCAACTCGCCCCACTGTGGGGACACAGTGCGTGACCAACATATAACATCCCATTGCTTCCCATGTGTCACCTTGGGGAAGGCACTTCCTCTCTGTTCCCAGACAGCGAGATAACCGAGTAAGAGGCACAATAATATGACTAGTTTAGCCAAAGCTACCAGCCATCTGTACTACTTTTAATTATCGTAAAAGGAACACATGTTTGTTTTTAGAAAATTTGGAACATAGAGAAAATAATTTTTAAAAGTCACATGCATTCTGGTGTATTTCCTGCCAGTGCAAATACCCACACATCTTCAAGGAAATTGGAATCATATCAGAGATTTTTTAAAAAATTGGAATATGAAAATATTTCTTTATTAGGATGCTTATAAGCATAACGTCATTTCTCACCCTTCTTTTCCCTATATTATTTTGGGGGGGAACTTTTCATGTTAAATAGTTTTCATGTTGTTAAATATCCTTCAAAAATGTAATTTTTCACAGCTGCAAAATATGTCCCCATATGGCTGTGCCTTGCTGTGTTGCCCTATTATTGGGCATTCCAGACATTTCCTGTTCCCTGCTGCCTCCAGGCCTGCGTTCCACACTTTAGCCACATCTACACGAATCATTCTCAGACCATGCCTTACCTCGACCAGCCCCTCTGCCAAGCTCCCAAGCTCTCCCTCTTCCTCCTTCTATTCTGTCTTCCAAATGAAGAAGAGAATCCTTAGAACTTTCTGGATACCACTCACCACCTGCCACTCACCCCCACCGTGGTCAGACTCACCCATAATCCTTTAACCAGTCAGCTTTCCAGAAGGTTCCAAATGCCCTAACACCCAGGGCCAGTGCCTGTTTCTCAGTCTTCCTTGCTTTCTTTGCCTCTATGGGACCCATGGTCACATCCTCCTTTCTGAACTACTCCCCTCCCCAGACCTCCAGGACAGGGCTCTGCCTTGCTCCCATCATTCTTTCTCTCTGCTGACACTTCCATTCCCATCCCTAAATGGGGATATACCACATGGCTTGTCCTTAACTCTCTTTTCTCCTCTTACTGGCTTTGACCATACCATTGGTATGTGGTATTGAGAGCTGAATAAGGCAGTGCTGGGAGATTGGGAATTGCCTACCTGTCTCCAGGTGCCTCACACTTGGCCCCTAGTCACCTGTCCTCTGTAAGAGCCTGGTCTGAGGTCTTCAGATCCTCCTCTCACTCCGGCTCACTCCGGCCCTCAGACAAGTTTGCCTTTACTTATAAAGGCTGAGTTCTCCTCTCCCTCGAGGGCTTTTACAGGGCTGAGTAAAACCAGCTGACAGGAGAGCAAACAGCCAAAGCCCTATTTCTAAGAGAAAATGGCATCTGGGCTCACTCCCTAGCGGTGGGAACTTGCGGCATGGCAAGTTACTTATCTTTTCGTGCCTCAGTTTCCGGGCCAGAAAATGGAAATGAAGTAAGGATTGTTTAAGTCATGCAACTAACATGCTAAGAGCAGTACCTCATGGGTAGTAAGCATTTATTGAATATTAGCTATTATCACTAATGTTCAAATCCTTCTCTCATGGAGATGAGAAGGCAAAAAAAAAAAAATATATATATATATATATATATATATCCTGCCTCCTTCTACATAACCCAGTCTCCAGAATGGTGGGACTTTGGGATCAGAGAGGGATGCTATGGTTCAAATACATCAAGGGATATGGCGGGGGGGGGTGTATTTCCAAGCCTTAAATATGATCCTCTCTTACATGCGTATCTGGCTTTGTAGATACATGGCCCTGTCCCTTGTTCATTTCTCAGGCCAGGCTGTGAGACCCTTGTAGACCAGAGCTCTGCTGTGCTGATCTCTGAATCTCCATGGCAAACTGGGTACAACAGGTTCTCGATTACTGCGACAGATGGTGGAAGCTAAGGAAGTTATTTGAAGAAGGAAAAGTAAAGTCAAAGAAGCGGAGGCTGGTGATGTCATCAACATTTGAATTCTTGACCAAGCTGGGAAGTTCACTTCCTGATGCTAATGAAGCTGCAGCTGGTGGGACAGGGGAGAACAAAGAGCCGTGTGCTTTCTCAAACATCAGGCACATTTCCCCACTGCTGATTAGGGAGGAAGTAGCAGGAGAAAAAGAAAAAGAGAACTTTCTAATGGACATGATCTTAAGATGTTCCAAAATGAACACCGATGGCTATTACGAAATTAAGAACAGGATTCAAGTGATGCCCCAGGACTTGTCAGGCAGTGAGTTGGGCATTAGCTGGACAGCAATCATCAGAATATTCTCGTAACAGATGGGGTGGGGTTTGTGAAAAACTGCAACTTGACTTAAGACCAGTGAAGGGGGAAAGATGATGACCGACCTTATTATGGGTATCAAGTCAGTGCGAGTCATCTCAGGGCCTTCTGGCCTGCCTTTGTGGGTCCCTCTCTTCCTTTGGCATTGCTCCATTCCTCTGGTCCACTGGGGCGCTTGTGTTGAGTGTACTTCCTGTATGGGACTTCAGCTGGACAGTTAACGACCCCAGATCTCTCTTCAGCCTCCCCCATGGCTTTCCTCAGCAATCTTGGCCCTGAAATATATTGTTAGTGTAGTGCCTTAAAGGGTTTTTCCCCCCACCCCCAAGTTCATGCTCACCCAGAACCTCAGAATGTGACCTTATTTGGAAATAGAGTCTTAGCAGGTGTAATGAGTTAAGGAGCTCAGGAAGAGATCATCCTGGATTTAGGGTAGATCCTAAATCCTACCACTGGTATCCTGATTAGAAGAGGAGAAGACAGACGTAGAAACACACAGAAGAAGCCATGCGAAGACAGAGGAGGGAGGCAGAGATTGAAGCGATGCTCTCACAAGCCAAGGAATGCCTGGGGCCGCCAAAGCTGGGAGATGCAAAGAAGCATTCTTTCCTCAAGCCTTCAGAGGGAGCACGGTCCTGCTGAGACTTTGGTTTCAGACTTAGAGCCTCCAGAGCTGGAGAGAATAACTTCCTGTTGTTCCTAGCCATCCGGTTGGTAGTAATTTTTTATGGCTGCCCTAGGAAGCTAATATAGCCAGTGGGATGCCAGTGACTGAAAATGGTTATCTGTTACCCTCAGAGCATTTTCACTTTAAACCTAATTAACGGGAGAACTGATGCCTTAAACTCAAAGGAATAAATCTCAGCTGGTGAGGTTTCAGCAATATGGTGAGCCAGTGGAGTTCGTAGGTGGGGGTCCTTTCCAAGTTCATCCTAAATCACTCCACAAAGGTAACCAATGCTCCTCTCTATGTAGCTCAAGCAAGTGAGTATGAGCCCCTTAAGAGATGGTAAGAATTTAATGGATGCTAATATTCCAGTTTCCCGAGTCATTGACTTATGTTTGCCTCAGATGAAAATTTAATTTCAAAGTGGAACAATTAAGTTGGTATGTAGAAATTGTGCTAAATACAGTTGGGAAAATATGGAATGATATTAAGCAAGAAATTTATTTTTCACTCTGCAAATATTGACCAATCTATTTTCAAAGCACTGCATTGAGAGGTAAGATAGAGTACAAAGGTGATCTAATGCAGAGGGTTAACAGTCCTACCTATGAACTAGTCTACAAAAAAGGAAAGAAAGGAGGAAGGAAGGAAGAGAGGGAAAAAGAAGAAGGAAAAGAAAAGAATTTAGCCCTGACTCTGATCAAACCTTTAGGTCTAAGCACAAATTACGTTAATTGTAGAAAAGAGAGGATCATGTTGAAGGACCCAGAGGGGATGCAATCAGCAATGTTTCTTAAACTTGGGCTGCATGGAAATCATCTGGAGAGCTTTTGGGGGCTGGACAATTCTGATTCTCTCGGTTTGGGGTGGGACCTGAGATTTTGCATTTCTAACAAGGTCCCATTATACTGAAACCACGGTCTGAGAACCATTACTCTAGAAGATCGTTTTTTCTATTATAACAACCACCAAAATTACAAGAAAACTGGGTAATGAGGACTTGGGGATTCCCTACGCTATCTTCTCTATATTTGCATGTATTTGAATTTTTGCCTAATAAAAGGTTAAGAATAAAGAAACCAAGCAGAGGGTCATCTTTAGATTCATCTAACATGTCTGCAAGGCCCACTGTGTGCAGGATTTTCACATTTTACATTTTCATGTAACCCTCACAATACAAGTAGCCCCTTTTTATGGAGCTTCAGATGGACTGAATGACTGGTCCTGACAGAAAGTGGTAGAGTTGGGAACTTACATTCAGTCTTTCTGACTCCGAGTACAGTGCTCATTCTTCTCTATCAGTGCTCATCACACCTAAGGAGACAAAAGAATCATCTTGAGAGTTTATTTAAAATGCAGATTCCAGGCCTCCCACCAAAGTGTCTTTGAGCCAGAGGATTTGGGGTGAGTCTCAAAAATATGTATTTTCAGTAAGTCCTTCAGGTGACTCAAATGTATACCTTGAGAAACAGGGCTCTGGAGGGCTGAGGCTACTGGAATGAAGAATGAAAGAACCTCCAGCTCCCCAAGAAAGACAACTGGGTGTAGAAGCCCCTAAGAGAGGATTCTACCAATCCCTTCTTCCTTCTGTAGGTCCTGGGGTGATGAATCTGACTTTGGCTGGGTTTCTAGCCCCTTCCATAGTGACTAAACGATAAGGCTGTACTAAAATAGAAGGACAGGGTTGGAGTCACCTGAAACACTCCCCTCAAGGGCATGGAGTAGAAAGGCACATCTAACCCATGAACAAGCTCTGAGCACTGTGTTTCTCTTAAAGGAGCAGCTTCCCAAGGCTGTAAATATCCGCTGTCTTTCTTCTTTGCCGCACAAAGGAATGAGTTCTCTTCGAATTCTAATCTTGTCTGTTGAGGTCTGCCAAAGCCTTTAATGAACATTCTGGAGCTCTCTGTCTTCTCTTGGAAATGCTAACAGAGCAGCTGGTGGAGTGAATGTTGGGGGAGGATGTCATGAAGTTCCTTTTGGAACTTAGGGAGGCAAAGTTGACTTCCCATCTGATACCCCATCCCCAACTGAAGAAAGCTCTTGGGACCAGTCTCATTTTTGTTGATGACTGGGATTTAGGAAGCAGATTATGCCTTCTATTTCCTCAGCTACATATTTGAGCCATCTGGGAGAAATGTACAAAACTCTGAACACCTAGGCTCCCCTTCAGATCATCATGTCAGAATAGCTACAAGTGGGACCCAGGAATCCATTTATTTTAGGATTTCCCAGATGATTCCTGTGCAGCCAAGATTGAGAACCACTCCTAGTGATTGCAGCATTGCCTCTCCCTTTGAGACCTGGCTTCCAGACACTTGATACTTGAGCTCCTTGGTGACAAGGACCAGATATCCCTCTTCTTCTGTATCTTCTTCAGCAACAAGAACCACTGGGTATGGAGGCTGTCCTCAAAAAACATTTCATTTATTCAAAAAATATTCGTTGGACCTACTGTGTGCCCAGATGTAGAGAGAATGAAAGCACTTAAAACACACAGCCTCGGTTGTACAGAAAGCAGCCGTGTATTTGGTGAAACAAGATATGCCAACATATAAGTTAAAATAGTAATGAAAGAATTGAACCACAACTCAAGATATTTTGCTGCAGTCACTTACCAAGTGTGCACCTACTGAGGAGTGTCAGAAGAGAAAGCATTTGTTGGGGTGATCCCAGGAGGCTTTACCTATGAGGTAAGTATTGTGGATTTGGGAGACTGGGTGTCAGAAAGAGAGAAGAGGAGAGAAGACCTGGGGATAGGACTTCTCCAGCTAGGTGGAAATGCCCACATATGAACCTCCATGCTGAACTTTGTGGTGTCAAGTCCTCCACTTCTAGAACATGCTAGCATTTTGGGGTATTTCATTTTTACTTTCTGATGGAGAATCCAGATTGCTACATTGGAAAGAAGACTATACCATGAGTTAAGAAACCAAATAAGGACTAGCAAATCTCAACTTTTCTTATCTTCTGTCTCTGTGAAATGAAGGCAGATCCTAAGAGAACTTTAATACCATTTTTCCATCTGAATATTAAGATTCATGTCCCAGAACCATGAGACTCAAACTATTTTTAAAATAAACCTTGCTAAGGTATAATTTATATACAGCAAAAGGTACCTATTTGGAGCGTACGTTTTGGTGAGTTTTCACAAATTTATATGCACATAGAATCACCACCATCATCAAGAGAAGGGACATTCCCATCACCCACAAAGATTCCTCAAGCCCTTTCCCAGTTAATTGCCCCTCCCTTCCCTCCAGCCCCAGGTAACTACTGATTTATTTCCGAGCACTGTAAATTATATTCATTTTCCCAGATCTTAATAAATGTAGTCACATAATCTTTTATGTCTGGGTTCTTTCATTGAGCACAATGTTTTGAAATTCCTCTGCCAGTACAGATCAGGAGTTCATTCCTTTTTAACACTGGAGAGTATTCCATTGACTGGATCTATCACAACTAGTTTCTACACTCATTAATGGGAATTTGGGTTGCCCCCAGTTCCTGGCTGCTCTAAATAAAACTGCTATGAACTTTTCACATACAAGCCTATGTGTGAACATGTACTTTGATTTCTCTTGCTTTAATACCTAAAAATGGAATTGTTTGGGGCTCCTGGGAAGCACAGTTGAATGCCTGACACTTGGTTTTGGCTCAGGTCATGATTTCAAGGTCGTGGGATTGAGCCCCACATGGGTTCTGTGCTCAATGCAGAGTCTGCATCAGCTTCTCTCTCCCTCTCCCTCTCCCCTCCTCCACGTTCATGTACTCTCTCTCATAAATAAATTAAAAAAAAAATAGAATCGTTTGCACAAGTATATACTTTATAAGAAATTGCTAAACTTTTCCAAAGTACCTATACTATTTTGTACCCCTACCTACCATTAATAATTGGGTGTTCCATTTGCTCTATGTTGTTGTAAACCCTTGGTCCTGTCAGTCTTTTTTCATTTAGCTGTACAGGTTCTGCTTTGACCTGAGATTTTAGGTCATGCCTCCACAGCAAGGGACAAAGGAAAAAACACAGCATTTCAGTGGGACTCCTATATGGTGCTGGTTGGCCCTAGAATTGGTTAGCTTTGTAAAATATATGCGTGCTTATATTTTTCGGGTCCAGATACACTGGTCAGTTTTACTGGAAGTTAATGTCAGGGTGAGCCTGATGAAATGCCTCAGTCTTCACCATCCACAGCAGAGAAAGCCCCTAGTTCCTCTGTGGTCTGATATCACAAGCCAGGCACTCCAACCCGTGCCTCCCCGGCTGCTCCTACAGGGCTCCCGACACATTTTTAATGAAGAAAGCCTGCCTTTGGGTCTCCAGATGCTTTTCTTCCCACTTGCGCCAACCCCTTCATTTTATGACATGTTTTAATGAGGGAGGATGAAGACAGAAAATGAGTGCCAGATGTATCTGAAATGGAACTAAACAATAATTACATTCTGCAGTGAAATTACAGAAATGCTCCCTTCACTATGCTTGGAAAAGAGCTGGCAGGAGAGAAATATGTGTTCTTGAAAGCACAGCTCAAGGAGCACATTTTAAAGTTCTAGCATAAAAAAAGATATCTAACCCCTGCCACCACCACCACCACAGAGAGACAAAGCTTAACGTGCCCCTTCCACTTTTTGGAAGGAAAAATACAAATTGAACCTCAGGGAAGCGTGTGAACGGTCAGCCCTCCCTCCAGGGGATTCCTCCCATACTGGACTCAAACACAGTTAAAGGAAGATGGTGTGGTCCATCCAACCTCCCCAACCTTGGGGGGAACTTAACTGGGGGAAGGTTGGTTAGACCCTTGAGCATGCAGAGATGGGAGCACCCCAGTGAGGCAGCTTGCTCCCCCTCGGTCAGGGCCCAGTTTGTTCAAGCCTGAAGGCAAAGGGCCAGAGCCAATCTGATCCTTCTCTGCTCTCGAAGGGTGGCCTCCAGGGGGCACAGTGCTGTGACATGTTCCAGGGAGGCCTGCTCAGCCATCTAGGGGAGAGGGGAGCTGCCGCTCCCTTGAGAAGGCATGGCACCCGCCTCAAATGTCCAGGTTTGGGTCCACATCAGCCTTTATGCCCAGGCAGCAGAGGCCAGCTTGCTCTAAGGGCCTAGAAAGCCCAGCCATTCACAGCCGGTCTCAAATTGCTAACGGTAGCCATTTTCCTTTCATTTCTTTATTTACCACCGCCACCCACCCCAATACGATGAGCTAGCCTACAGAAAACACGAATTTAAAATACAAATTTAAACATCAGATCTAGGGAAACCATTTCGTGATGGGCAGCCAAGTGCGAACACGTGGCGCGGCCATAATTATGGGTCTGAACTTCACTACCCTTCACTGAAGTTCAATTTGTATGTTCTCTTTTGAAAAAAATGCAAAGAAAAGGAATGATTCTCAGCTTTAAAATCTGGTTGTGGTATTGTACTATAGTTCTGCAAGATTATCCTATTAAGGAGACTGGGTAAAAAGTACCAGGGACCTCCCTATGATGTTTCTTACAAGTGCATTTGAATCTTCTCTCTTACTCAGCCTTTTGTTCTATTCAGTTCTCAGCTGTGGGATGGGTCCCACACAAGAGAGGGCGAGCTGCTCCACTCCTGCTACTAACTCAGATGTTAATCTCCTCCCCAAGCACCTTCACCTACATATCCAGAATCGTGTTTATTGGCTGGGCACCCATTTAATGAGCCCTCACAACCTCCAATAAAGTGACTTCACCGGTCTGGGCTAGTTTCTTCATCTTTAAAATGGGCGTGGTGGGGGTAGCACCCTCCTCCCCCAGCCGGGGACGAGTTCAAGAGAGACAGAATATTCTTAGTGGACCGCATGGGATATAGAAAGTGCCCGCGCTCTCCAGGAGGGGACAAGTAGAAAAGGAGCCGGGAGAAACCAGACCAGAGCTCCTGAGCTAAGCACCTCTACCTTGACCATCCTTCCATCCTGACTGCCAGTGCCCCCTTCTCTCTTTATTCCTCTTTCCCTTTGTAGCCACTCTGACGCCTGCCTTTGAAAAGGGTCTGATTGCACCGAGGGGCACTTTCGAGAGTCTAATCGTCCCGCTCAGGATTTCTGATCAGGACCAAGGCGTAGAGAGGTCTCGGTGGGTCGTGGGGACTGGATTGTCTGCTGCTCTGACATGGGATAGGGCCACCGAAGGGCTGCCTCCCGCGCACCATCCCCGAACTGCTGTTGGCAAAACACAAAGGCCCCCCAGGCCGACCCGGCTCCAGGCGCTGCCCTGCTTCTCTGGGGAACCGGGTGACACTACCCGTCCCGGATGGTGCCTTACACACAGCGCGAGCGTGAGGAGCCGGGGAGGCGGTGGCGGAAGTGGTTTATGTGAAAGAAATCTCCCCTTTACACACAAATATCTAAAAACTATTAATTTTGGGGCAGCAGCAAGGAAGAAATACATGAAAGGAAAATTGATTTCTATTTAAATGGTATGTTTTCATCGCCCTTCTTCGGAGCCTAAGCATTCATCTTTGAGTACCTGTGCTAATTGATTTCAAATGCAATTCAACGCAATCGCTGTAGAATAATAAATCTCAGGGCAAAGAGGCTAAAGGGGGAACTTGAGCGGAACAGGAGTTGGATGTAACCCCTGACCATTAAAAGGCGTGTCTTGGTCATCCTGGGGCGAGCCGGGGAACAGTGCCCTCACGGGAGATGGGACGGGGACTGGCAGCAGCGATGGCTCAATTGTGTGTGCTGCAATGGTTAATCCCTTGCACTTGCAATTTCTCACCTGGGGAGTGTCAATTTCTGGGCCACTGCCAGGGAATCAGGTAGCTGTCCCAGTCCCCAGGGGTGCTCTGGCCCTCCTCTGGAGGAAGAGAACATTCTTGGGGCGACTTTTCCATTCTTTCTGGCAGCACCTGTTGCCTTCTTTCCCTTGAGTTCCTCACAGGCCTGGTCCCCCTGGCAAGCCGCTGTTCTTCCTAGACTTGTGCCCATTCCTCCCCAAGGGCTGTCACTTTGGGAGGCAAGCAGCTGAGCTGGCTCCTGGAAGGTATGACCGAGCCTTGCTAGAGACCCAGAAGCCAACCACAGATGGAGGCAGGAACCTCAAATGCCAGAGGTCCAGGTCCCGAAGTGGCAGAAGTACTCCCCAGCAGGACTGAACTCTCTCCAAGGGCTTTTCTCCAAATGATTGAGATCAAGGAGTTTATTTCTGAGAATGGACAGCCCTCCCCAGGATATATCTATGTAAGCCAGAAGCAAAGTCTATATACAATCAAAACACAGAGCCATTTCAGTCAGTCTGGGCACAAAGGCAATTAATCCGAATTTCCAATGCAGAGACAAATTATCCCAAGACAGATTAAATTATTCATGGACTTAATGGCTTTTTTTTTTTGTATTGATATCACTTCAGTCTTGGTGATAAGTATTTCAGTGGCTCTATGAGTACATTTCAGTTTAAAATAGCTGCTTCTGATACACAGCATGAAATGAGTGGAGTCCTCATGTCCCACATCTCTCCCATTACCTTCATAGTCATTCATTCATTCATTCATTCATTCACCGTCTCTACCCTCACCTAGCTCACTGTTGGGAGAAGACAGACATTAAATGAACATTTCTCCCCGTGTTGTGGGTATATGATTAAGGGGATTCAAAGTAAAACACTCGGGTAATCAGTTAGGCTGAACCAAGCTTTTCTTTTCCCCCGTTTTGCCCATCTCCCACCTGCCAACCTCCCATGGGGCTTATTGATCTCTGACATGGCATGATGTCAAATCACATGTCGAGATATCTTTCAGTGTGATGCTGACAAAGCCAAGAGGAGCTCCTTCTCCCACACCCACTGCCCACTGGTGCCAGTTCCAGAATTGTATCTGTAGCTGGCGGGATGCAGCAATGGCAAAGACGCCCCATGGAGGGAGGAAGATAAATACAATTTCTGTTGGGCCCATGGATCTCCCTTCTGAGCCATTTAATAGTCAGGGAGGTGGAGAAAGGGCAGGGAGAAGCCGGTTTCCAACGGGCTTCTGAGGGCAGGGGCCAGCTCTAAGTAAATCTGCCATTCACGGAAGCCACAGTCCCTTGCTAACAGTGCCTTGGTGACAAACCCCCGACTCCATAGCCCCAGAACAGAGGGACAAGAGGTGAGAAGTAATTTGGAATAGGAAAGAGGAGGCATTAACAAGCCAACTTAGAATACCCACTAGGTGATTAAGAGGATTAGGCTGTCCTGCGTGCAGCTCTCTCCGAAAGCAGCAAGCCAGGCTGAGACAGGCTGGGCAGGAATGCGCAAGGATGCCTCTTCCTCCTCTCAAGAAGCAACAGGAACACTGGGAATGTCCGTCATACATTCCTCTGCGCTGAGCGAAGTACAGCCTTTGGTCATCGGGCTCTGCTGACAGCCAGTCTTGTAACCTCATTCTTTTGCTCCGGGTTCTGAGCTAGGAGGTGTGGCTGGAACTCTGGGCCTATCTCAGGTGTTCCCAGGCCAGAATTTTATCACACTAGTCCCCTGGTAGGAAAACCCTCCACCCTGGCATTGGCATCCCAGAATATATTAATGCGGAGGGCAAGTGTGGGGAGTCCTTCCTGATCAACGGAAGGGCAGAGAGCAGCCCCAGCCAAATGTCACTAAGCTCAACCGAGACAGTGCCTGGTCGCCACCCAGGGCTACTCAGAGTGAGCGGTGTCCGTGAGGAGCCAGGACTGGCCCTCATGTTGTGAAGGAGAGGACTTTGACCTTGCTCCCCAGTCTGAGAACGGTGCCCCCCTCACTCCCCTTGGTCCTTGTTGGGGCTGCTGGCATCCCCCCACCCCGACCTGGCTTCTTCCCAACACACCCTCCTAGGGCACACACCCTCCTAGGGCCCGGTCTCACATCTCTCACTTGGCCCGAACCCAGCATCCATCCAACGGGACATCAGCATTTTAAATGCATCCAAGCTTTGAGGGAGGGAGCTCTATCTAACCAAGGTGGGCGGGCATTTGGGGAACCCCAGCCTTCTGGTACTGCTGGAACCACACTGCACAGCTGAGCAGCTGGCCCGGAGGGTCGCGGTGCATGTTAGGCATTGCTGTAGCTGAAATCTGCAGTCACCCACCCCTTGTCCCCAGTGTGCAAGATGGGAGTGACAGCGCTGTCAGCCAGTGGGTAGGAAACTCTACCGCTGTCTGCTCATGGGCTCAAGCTGTCAGTTCTTCCCCTGGTCTTCCTGGGCTCTAGACCCACTTCACTCTGGAGCTCCAGGTTTCCTTCAGGTTGTCCCAATCAGGGCCCTGCCCGCTAGAGAGTTCTTTCGGGAGAGAGTAAAAAAAAAACTCACAGAGCTGGTCTCAGGCAACCATTTGTCTGGGAAAGAAATGGTTTCCAGCTTTCAGAGATGGGTAACCATCCAGGAGGGTTTTCTCCTATAACACAATCATACCTTCATTGTGAGCCATTTCAATTACTTCAACAATATTTCCTGGGGATGACAGTAATGAACCCCCAGACCTAGTCCCTGCCTCCATGCAGCAGCGAGTCCAGAGGATAAAAAGGGGTGCAGATGGGGAAGCAGAATTTCCCACACAGTGTGGTGAGAACCCCAGCAAAGGGAGCAGAGGGTGAGGCAGGGCTCCTGGGCTTGATGGAGGTCGGGAGAGGAGCTCCGGGACAAAGAAAGTACCTCAACTCGAAGCATTCGGGACGAGCAGGAGTTCGCAGGCAAAGCCCACAGGGGAGAAGGGAAGGAGAGAAGAGGGCTGTGTGGAGAAAGAAGACCATGTGCAGGGGTTGGAGGGAGGAGAGCTGGGTGCGGTACGGGGAACTGTGAGGAGTGTAGCCGGACCTGGGACGATGGGTGAGGATGCGGGAAAGGGGGAGAGATAAGGTGAGGACGTCTGGAGTGAGACAGTCTCTCATCTGCAAGTCCAGACACCCACGTGCCCTGTGCCACAGCAGGACCCGCGGGGGCACTGATACTGACTGACCCTGAACTCCTTGTCGTCAGGTGATGCAACATGCTGACCTCAGTGCCCCCGGCTCCTGGTGCATAATTGGTGGTAAAAAGTGTTTACTGAATGCGTGCATGAAAGCATGAACGAGTGACTATAAGACAGAGTCTCTAACTTCAAAGTTCTCAGAGTCTTACTGCAAGACGAGATTATCCTACATCAAACAATTAAAGAACAGCACAAGACAGGACATAATTAAGTTCTAAATCATCCAGTCCGGGCTGTAAGTGCTGGAGTTTCAGAAAAGGGAAAGATCAATGTTGGCTAGAGGAGTTAAGGATGGCTTAAACATAATTCCCCGACATTACAGTAGCCTGGAAACAACAGTGCCTGTCTGAAAACTGAAGAGAGATAAAAGCCAGTACATAGAGCCTTATTTACCTGGCGTTGTACAGCGGACCACCATGATATTGGGGAACTGAATTAATAACACTGGCCTTGGGGGTAAATGCTACTCAAGTGGATTTACTCCTGTACAGCTAATAATGGGCTTTGACATAATTTAGTCTCATCATATTCTTTTTTAAAAATATATTTATTTGAGAGGGAGGGAGGGAGAGAGAGTAGGAGGAGGGAGAAGCAGACTCCTCACTGAGCAAGGAGCCCAATGCAGGGCTCCATCCCAGGATGGTGGGATCATGACCTGAGCTGAAGGCAGCCGCTTAACCGACTGAGCCCTCCAGGAGCCCCTATATATTTTTTTTAAGATTTTTTTTTAATCACGGTGAAATTCATAAAACTTAAAATTAACCATTTTAAAATATACAATTCATATCGTTGTGTAACAAGCTCCTCCCTCTACCTAAATCCAAAACATTTGGATCCACCCCAAAAAAGAACCCTGTTCACTGTATCCTTGAACTAGCAAAGCAATATGGTAGAGCTCATGAGCCCTGCAGTCTCACCTGAAGGCTAGGATTAGGCCTCTCAAATGTGGACGTGGGCAAGATGCCAATGATTTCTGGGCCTCAGTTCCATCGTTTGTAAAATGGGAGAATTAGGATGATAACCAGGTTCTCTAATAGCTTTATAACACTGTAATTCAAAGCACAGTTGTCTTTCACATTTGAAGATCATCGGCATAAAAATAGATTTATTGGTTAGCTATAATGTGCAAAAAAAAAATCACTGAGCATGTGTGCGAGTTTTAAGGGGCGGAGGTAGGACGGGGGAGACTAGCTATGCTCCACCGTTTCTTCTTAAAGAGCCAAATTTAAAAACCTGTTTCTAACTTGGGCTTTTACATTTTAGCTTATAAATCTCATTATTCTGTATGAAAGTCTCACAAATGTTAACAACCACGTTAAGGGACATTTTGATTCATGGTTGATTCCATTTATAAACTTGGTTAATTAAATTCCTTTAAACATTTTAAATGGCAGTTATAAATTTACAATGTTCTATTTCCTTTTTAAGTACCTCATTTGACTGATTTAATAAACAAAAACCTCCCAGCTACTTACATCCTCATAAATCTAATAAATTAAGCATATGAGTATGGTAAACCTTAAGTTCTCCTAAATGTTTTAACCCCATATGTTAATTTTATAAGATTTCCAGATGACAGCACAAGTCTGACGAACCACTCAGTTCACATGCCAAGCTAGTATCACAAGTTAACAGTTATTACAGAAGATGAATTCTCTTAATTATGACAAATATAAAATACCATATATGCACAGCATTTCCTAATACAAAATGTCAATGCTGACAGTTTAATTTTTAATTTTAAAGCCCCCCTGGGAAGAAAATAATTTTATCGTCCTCAACAAATTTGCAGGCGTTAACTTTCCCAGGCTCCCCCCAACCACCACCACTGGCTGCAATTTCTTTTTTTTTTTTTTTAAAGATTTTATCTATCCATTTGACAGAGAGAGAAATCACAAGTAGGCAGAGAGGCAGACAGAGAGAGAGGAGGAAGCAGGCTCCCCGCCGAGCAGAGAGCCCGACGCGGGGCTCGACCCCAGGACCCCGAGATCATGACCTGAGCCGAAGGCAGAGGCTCTAACCCACTGAGCCACCCAGGCGCCCCTGCAATTTCTTAAAGACTAGGGCTGTTAACCAAAAACTGACCAGATTCTTGTCTGCCACTCCAGCATCCAGACTAAAGTCATGTTTCCTGTCACTACTCATGGTTTCCGAAACTCGAGGAATGATACAGTCATGTGGTCCTGGTTCTCCTCGGGTTATGATTTCGATAATTTTTAAGTCATGCAATGTCTGTAACCTCTCCTCAGGTAACCGCATACTTGATTGGGTTCAATAATCTATTTGCCACTCCATTCCATTCTGATTTATTTGTTATTCTTCCTCTCTGTTAGGGCTTTGCAACTTGGATGGATGGATATGGATATTATGGATATTACTATGATAACTGATTGAATTCTGCATGTCTCTTATGGCTGTGTCTGACTCGAATTCCAACTCCTACCAGCAGTCTTCCCACACAGATACACAACACTCACACACTCCAAGATATTTTCACGCCCACGTAAGTGCCTAGACAAGTTATCGGCCAACTCTGACCATCGAAGAGAATCATAAATCTAAACATTTGCTTAGGAGACCTACCAGAGGGATAAATGAGAACATCGACATAAATTAAATGTGAGGGTCTGTTAAAGGAGCAGGGGTCTGATTGAAGATTTGAAAGACATTCCAGACCAGCTGGGGAGCTGCACATCATTTGGGCCCCACCCCTATTCCCACTCCACCTGGAAAATCTTTCTCTTTCTCTGTAAGACTTTTAAAGACCACGTGAGGGATTCAGAAGTTCATTTCTCTCTCCTCTAGACTCAACGCTTAAGCCTCTTGTACCGGTATTATCATAAAGCCTTGGTAATTGCTTGAACATGTTAATTTATCTTGCGATGCCCTGGTTTCATCTGAGTGTATTTAAAGGATTGGAAGTGTAACAGGGAAGAGCTGGAGAAAGGGGTTTGGTGTGTGAATGCAGAAAGTCTGAGCTCAGAGACATGGGTAAGGACTTCCCGTTTCCTCCAAGCACTGAAATGGAGCGGCTCAGGGCATCGTCCTGGATGGCGTGGACCCTTCTCTGCCTCCCCTCCCTCCCGTCAGAGCTCACCTCACAGCTCTAGCTCTGTCACAAGCTCTCCCTCCCTCCCTCCTTTCTGCTCCCTCAATCCAGAGAGTGTAACCTTGTCGGAGAGTGGGAGATCGACAACACCTCAGCCCCCCCACCCCCAAACCTTATTACTGTTGCTACAATCAGAGTCAGGAGTGGTTTGAATGCCCATATTGATAATCACAGCTGGGACTGCATAAGCGAAATAAAGGCAGCAAAGTAAGAGCTAGTGGACAGTCAGAGACCATGGAAAACCCATCGATTGTTACTGCGGCTTCTTTCCGTAGAGCAGAAAGAGCACGGGAGAGCTGAACTCTGGGTAATTTCTAGCAAACAAGGTGCTGTAGAGCATTATTGGTAGGTCCTGAAAATCAAAGTAGATCCCCCAACCCCCTGTGGAATGGGCTTCTTTTGTGTGGAACAAAGAGCTGGCTGCTGGCTGGGACAGCAGTTCCCAGTCTGCCGCGTGGGGGGGCCAGGGGAGGACGTGGGCAGGTGCAGCGGCAGCCCAGGGGGGCTGTGCTGACCTGTCCCGGCGTCAGAGAAGACAGAGGAGATCCACCCTCTATCTTGTGTTGGGTCTGTCATCGGTGAGGTCAAAGATGCCACAGCCCTGGCGCTCACTAGCTGTGTGACCTCTGGCAGCCCTTCATCCTAGGGCTTCATAGGGCTTCGGCTCCCCGCCTGCTTCCGTCACAGGGTTCTCATGAGGACCCATGAAGAAGAAGCTGGCAGACATGTCCACGGTGTCCTGGGATCCTTGGATAATCCCTAGGAACCAGGGAAAGGACTGAAAAAGAAGCTCCGCTGCCCGAGTCCTCAGAGGGAAGACAGCCTGCCCGGTCACCAGTCATTGCCTCTCAGAGTCTACCGACTCCATGTGTTGCCCTCAAGAGGTCTTGCATGTTACAAGAAGATGCCTAGAAGTTCTCAAGAACAGAGAGCCCCCCCCCCAACAATTTTTTTTTTAAAGAAAGTAAGCGAGCAGTACTTGATCTATGTGCATGACACACTGTAGGGAAGCTTCGGGCACTGAGACATTTTGGTAAACTACTTGGTGGCAGGAAGTCTTGTAGTATTCTCAGATCACAGTCAAAAAGATAATGATCCTGGGGTGCCGGGATGGCTCAGTCTGTTAAGTGGCAGACTCTTGGTCGACTCTTCAGCTCAAGTCGCACTTTCAGGGTCCTGGGATCGAGCCCCGTGTTGGGCTCTGCGCTCAGCGGGGAGTCTGCTTGAGATTCCCTCTCTCCCTTTCCCCCTCCCACCCCATGCTCTCCCTCTAAATAAATAAACAAATAAATCTTTAAAAAAAATAGGTCATGGCCCCTCCACAGAAAGCTAAACCAGTGCTGAAGACTTCTTATTCCAAATAGACTCTAAGGCCGTTTCCCTTGCTCAGTGCTTGGGGAAGCCAGCCTTGCCTTTAGCCTTGCCTAAAGAGAAGGCAAATCTACCCCTGTTGCAGCTTTCCCACTGCGTTTGAGGCATCTGCATGCAAAACGGGGTCAGAAACGACTGGAAATGGAAAAGTACCAGGAGTGATTCTCCTGACAGACAGTGCCTGCTGCTTCCCCCACAGCCTGCATGCTGGTGGGTGCAGGTGGGAGCAGGGGGCTGGGGGAGGTTTGTTCCAAACACCTCCTCTCTGCCAGGCAAGTCGGGAGAACACGAATAGACAGGATATGCCTTGAACAGCCAGGAAGGGAAATGATGAACCTACTTTTGCCCAAGGTCCCATGTTCTCCTGGTGGACGATTTCCTAGAAAATCAAACCTGTTTGTTTGGCTGCCCTGGAAAAGAAGGGAGCCCGGAGAAGTGGGCAGAGGTAGCCTGGCCCTCGGTTGCTTGACAATAATCAAGGTCAGTTCCACACAGAGGTGTCAAGTGGGTCTCGTTCTATTTATGACGGTACAAGTGGGGAAGGAGCTGGTAGTGGTTGATCAGTGTTCAGCTACACTGACGGGCAGGAGAGAGTGTCCAGAAAAATGACACCACCAACACAGCTGGCCTGCGGAAGGGGCACCAGGAAGACTACCGTGTCTCCTCTCGGAGCCCGGGGGTTACTCTAAGACCTTTTGCGTTCTTGCCTGGTTTGAACTTAAATGTTTTCTTTAATATATTAGTTTATGAGGGTTTCATTGATTATCATAAGATAAATGATGTCACTTTGAAAAACATTTTCTCTTTCATCTTTTTAAATAAAGGCGACAATATATCAAATGGCAAAAACTCTCCTTAGGTTTGGGTTCTTTCTGGACCCATATATTTTGCAAAATAGATTTTTCAACTCTCTGGAAAAGAGACCCAGAATGGGAAAGAAAAATGTAAGGGTTCCCTCTGCTCTTCTTGTCAATTTCCTTGAAGTTGAAAATCCATCTTGCCTGGCCTGATGCGGGCTAATTGCCAAATTGGGTTGCTGCCTCCTCACTTTCCTACTTATTTAGCTTCTTGGATGGTCTCCAGACCTGGTTCCAAAAGGGCCACAAAGGAGTGGACATGTGCTTTTTCCTGGGTGAGTCAGGGTAGCCCAAGGGCTCTGCCAGGCAGCCGTGTGTTCCCAGCAGCACATCCCCTCTCTGCCCTCAGGCTCCCTGGACAGGGTTGTTCTCACTGGTGGTCCGGATAACCAGGTGTCCCCTGGGCTCCCACACACCGCTCACCCGTCCCACCCTGAGGTGCATGGCCAAACGTCAGCCTGCTGGGTAAGGGAGGGTTGGAAGGCAACCTATCCTCAAGTGTCCTGAAGTATCGTTTCTTATTTGAGTCATTTCCTAAATCCCTGTTAGCTATTTTGAGGACAAGTTTTGGGAAAATGGCTCATATTCTGATTATGTAAAATTCCCTTAAAGGCAAAGACTTTAGCTCATGTGAACTTTTCACACAGCCAACACTCAGGACCAGTCATGGCTCCATGAGGCTGCTTGGTTCAGTAGGAGCCGGTGCCCGGAACCTGGGCTCAGAAAACTTGGCCGTGGCACAGGTCAGCCCAGACCTGCCACTAACTTACTGGGTAAGTGACTTGTGCTTTTCACTCTGCAGCAGCTGTGGCGAGGACCCAACGAAACCAGGATCTTTTAGCCACGGAAGACGTCAGAGAACAGCTCCTGAGGAAACTTGACTTGGGGGGTGAGTGAGTAGCAAGCAGCCCCTAGTGGTCTTAGAGGCACAGTAAAAGGCCCCAGGTGAGGATCCCCAGCTTCTTCCAAGTGTGGGTCTCATAGTCACAGGGAAGGTGTGAACGCTCAGTATGGTCTGAAACGGAAGTTCTGGAAACATCACATTCGTGGTGTCGTTTCCCTGTCCAGAAACTTCCCATGGTTCCCCACGTATTCCAGACCCTCAGGTTCAGTGCTACAGACCTGCCCACCCAGGCTTCTCTCCTCCTGTATAAACCTTCTTTTCCATTCAGACTGGTCTCCTCACTGTCACCAGAAGGCAGCTTCCGTTTCTCCGGGTTAAGATATAACTCTTTCTGAGTTTTTAGCTTGTTTCTGCAAGTAGGCTGGGAACTCCTTGGGGGAGGGGAGCAGGAACAGTGGCTAATTCATCTTTATATCCTCCGGTGGACAGTAGGTATTCAATCAATGTGCACCAAGTGATCAATATGAAAATCCTTCTATCTCCAGAACCTTGTTCAGATCCAAAAGCAGAGAGAGCAGGAAACAGTCTCTCTCCATGACCTAGTTGAGAGCTCTTGTGTGCTGTGATTACAGGCCCAGAAAATAGTCCTGTTGCTCCAGCCACCTCACCTCCCCAGTGCCTCGAATGCCTTACAAGGAACACAGTGTGTTTTACAGAACTGGAAAGGGGGAAGTTCAGCAGCCAGTCTTATTTCTCTCTCCCTCCCTGCCCTTTTCATCTCCTCCAACATAGATGTAGCTTAGTAATAACCGCTAGGATTTATCAAGCGCTTGTTGTATGCTTAGCCCAGTGGTCACCACTTCTCACATGTTATTTCATGTAATCCCGACACCAATCCTTTGAGGTGGGTTCTATCTCCCACTTGAAAGGTACTGAAAATAGCAGTAAAGTTGTTGCCCGGCGTCATGCAGGGAGCGGATGGATGCAAGACAGACACCCCCCGTCTTCTTTTAAAAGCCCCTGTTTTAAAACTGCTGTGAACTGCAAGGTTGAACCTTCACCTTGGCAGGGAAGGGGGCAGTCCAGACAGCTCGGACCCACACTGTCTTTGGCTCCATACGGTCCAGCAGCTAGGATGCAACACTTCATTGCGGTTATCCCAGACAAGATAGGACAATCACAGCTGCCCCACCGATGCTCAGAAACAGGTCAATGGATTCATTTAAGAGTACAGCATATCCTTATACATGCCACACTGTAACAGGTGAGTGACATGATCATGTGGTTTACAGAAAACTCACTAGGGACCAACAAAACATACAGAACATTTATTCATTCACTCATACATACAGCAAGTGTTTATGGAGTGTCTACTATATTCCAGGCATTGTGCCACAGTGAGGGGGGTAAAAATAATCAACACTCATCACTGAAGGGCCCACTAGCTAGTGAGAAAACAGATAGGCAGATACAAGATTACAGAGCTCAAACGGGGAGTGAGCAGTGTCTGCAGGAGGCTAGGGGGGTGGAAACCAACAGAGCCTGGGGAGGTCACAGAAGGCTCTTCTGTGGCCCTAGGGTCCTGTGCTCTCTCCTCACAGATTTTCATGCACATTTACATCTGACACCTGCACCTCTTCCCACTTCTCCGCCTTCTTCCATAACACTGGCAGATTCTCCAGAGGAGAAGGGAAATTTGACTGACAGCTCAGCTTAGAAGCTCTGGGAGCTGCCACAGAGACACAATAGCAGTTCTGAGTCTTCTGGAGAGGCCATAAGATGTGGGAGGGAGAAACGAAGGTAGGAGGAAAGACAGCGGAGGCTAGAGAGAAAACTAAAGAAGATTGCCTACCAGGGAGCTCCTCAAACCTTCTCTCTCGCTCGCTGAATCTCTGGAACGTGTATTCCCTGGCCACCACTGAAAACAAACCAAAAAACATAATGCATTAATATCTATATATCTATATATATAGATACACACACACACACAAACATATAGATGCACATACATACACAACATATATGCACATACACATATTGGAGCTTCCCACTTCCCCACTAAACTCAGTGCCCTTTATCCTGTCCTCTCTATGCACACCCCAAAATAGTCAAAACCCCAGTTGGAGGTGGTATGGGGTCTAATTTGGCTTTGAGCCATCGAGAACCCATCGACAATCTTGCCTAGCCCCTTGCCTAAGAAGCCATTATGGGAGAAGTTAATTCAGCACAGCCAAGCTTGTGATGATGGAGGACAGAATGAATCAATCAAAACATTCATATATATTTGATGAACGAGAACTTTGAATGAACAAGTAAATGAACTTTACTGAGGTCCTCCTATATACCAGGGCCTATGCCAGGAATATTTAAGGGTATTATTTATTGTAATCCTCCTACTAACTTTAAGAGGTAAGGATTATTACCTTCATTTTTGATGGCAAAGATTCTGAGAGTCAGACTGGATAAGGTGTCTTTTTTTTTTTTTTTTTGCTAGAATGTGTTAGAATATGCTAGAAAGTGACTGGAATTTAGTGGATTCTCCCTTGTTTTACAGCTGAATCTGAAATTGTGTGCTCTGCTGGATGATGGTAGGCACATAGGAGAAGTGTAAAAAATAGAAGATACTTGAAAAGCTCATGGCTTGGTGAAGGAGAATAATATGCCTTTCAGATACAGTGGGAGTGGAGGGCAAGAACAGCCATCCCCAATAGACCATGCAATGAGGCATATCACAGGCATTCAGGGGCAGAGGGCTCCGGTCCTGCCAGGGTCTACACAAAGGCTACATGGAAGCCCAGAGCACTAAGCTCAAGAGAACATGGTGCCAGGTTGGTCTGGTTCAGATAGATCATTGGAGAAGTAAAAGAGAAAGCCCAGAAACAGGCTCATGGGTAAAAATAATTTACTCTGTGATAAAGGCAGCATTTCAAGTTAGTTTGCATCCAATGACTTAGTCAATAACTAGTTTGGGGACAACTGGCTTAGCCATTTGCTAAAAAGAAAAACTATTCTGGATTTCTATACTACCTTTTAAAAATTCCAAAAGAATTAAGAATTTCCATGAAGATAATTCTAAAAGAACCCTGAAAAATAAGGCTGAATAATTTAACTCAGAGAGGAAATTTTTTCTAATTATATTTGCAAAGGAAGTTTTTACAGGGGCACCTGGGTGGCTCAGTGGGTTAAAGCCTCTGCCTTCGGCTCAGGTCATGATCCCAGGGTCCTGGGATCGAGCGAGCCCCACATCGGGCTCTCTGCTCAGGAGGGAGCCTGCTTCTCCCCCCACCTCTATCTACCTGCCTCTCTGCCTACTTGTGATCTCTCTCTGTCAAATAAATAAAAAATCTTAAAAAAAAAAAGAAGGATAAACAGTATGGAGTTTCCTCAAAAAATTAAAAAAAAAAGTTTTACAAATAACTGATTCAACTTCAGAAAAATTTTAAATCAAAACTGTTAAAATTTAAATGCTATACAACACACCAGGAAAACATTTGGAACATATATGAGAGACGGAAGTTAGTATACATCATATATAGGCTGCACTTACAATCAATAAGAAAAGATGCTACAACTTTTTAAAAAATTGGCAAAGGATATAAATGGCATATTTCCCAAATAAGAAATGTGACTGGCTAACAGGCCTGTGAAAAAACTGTTCAAACTCACTAAGTTTTAAAAGCAAATTAAGGGGCGCCTGGGTGGCTCAGTGGGTTAAGTCTCTGCCTTCGGCTCAGGTCATGATCCCAGAGTCCTGGGATGGGGCCCTGAATCAGGCTCTCTGCTCAGCGGGGAGCCTGCTTCCCCCTCTCTCTCTGCGTGCCTCTCTGTCTGCTTGTGATCTCTGTCTGTCAAATAAATAAATAAAATCTTTTTAAAAAAAGCAAATTAAAATTTTTAATCGGAAAGTGTTTTTTGTATTTTTTTCATTGTATCTTTTGGATAGTGAGCATATTTACATGGTTCCAAAATCAAAAAACAAAGAATACAGTGAGCAATCTCCCTCCTATTCCTGTCCCTCTTCTGCCTAGTGCTCACCATACCCCAGACAGATGACCAGTGTTACAAATGTTTGTATATCCTTCCAGAGTTTCTTTTTATCTCTATAAGCAAATACCAGTATGCATTGTTACTTTTCTCCCTTCGAAATGAAATACAGCATATTTTATTCACAGTTTCACACTTAGCTTTCTCTGCTTAACAACATATATTAGACAACTTTCCATGTGGGTATATTAAGAGCTTCTTCTCTATTTATCATTAAGCAGTTTTTCAATGTATAGATGTACAATAATTCATTTAGATATTTTCTAGCCTTTTGCTCTTATAAAAAAATGCTGCAATGAATAACCTTGAAAGTACATCATTTCTCAAACATGTCGGGGTATCTATAGAATGAATTCCAAGAAGTGAAATTACTGGGACGAAGGATATATGCATTTTTAATTTTGAAAGAGGCTGCCAAATTGAATCCTACAAAGGTTTTATCAATTTACACACCCACCCAAAATGTATGCATGTGCCTGTTTCTCCACAGCCTTGCCAACAGAGTGTGTTATCAAACTTCTGGAATTTACCACATGGATGAGGACAAGTGATATCTCCAGATAGTTTCAATTTGCATTTCTCTATTATAAGTGAGTCTGGGCATCTTTTCACATATTAAACAGTCATTTTTATTTCTTTTTCTATAAAATGTACCTTTACATTGTCAAAATCATTCTCCATTTTTTCTTTAAAGGATAATACCTAGGAAGAATAAGAGCACAAGAACCTAGCTATAAACAGGGGTAAAACATGATTTAATACAAAAAAAAAAAGGTTTTTCAGGTGTCATTTGGCAACATATATCAAAATCCTTAAAATGTGAATATTCTTTGACTCATAAACTCCATTCGTAGAAAGTCTTCATAAAAAAATAATCATAGATGTGGAACGATGTCCCCATGTAAGGATGGTCATCAAAGCATTGTTTATGTCAAAAAACTAGAATCTGTCTCTCCTTGGATTTTCCTGGTGCTCACTTATGTTTCTCTCTGCACCTTTTTTTCTTTAAGCTGGCTTTTCTCATGCCTTTAGTGCCAGTCACTGATCATTGCCTCACAATGGCTGCCCCAGTATGGCAGCCTCAATAAGCAAGACAATCTACATTGGCTAAAAGAGTTATGTACGTGCCATGGTTGGCAAGTAGGTGAGCCAGCCTCTCTGAATCCCAATTTCAAATTCCTTGGAGAGAGAATATCATTGTCTCGGGAAGACTCTATTTTGGGAGGATGCCATCTTTCAATAGTGATGTTTGAAAAAGAAACAATTCTTGTCTAGTGGCTCTGAAAATAGAGTGGTGCATGGCAGTTAGAGCTTTGAAGCTTCAGAAACATGCATCCACTATCACTTCAACCTCAACACCTGCTGGGCCCCCAGAGATGGTAAGAAGCATCCTGACCCTAGAAGTTTAAGGACACAAGACTGGTTCAATGAGCTACAGTCATTATCATAGTACAATAATGATTTCTTCAGTTGGTGGGCAGTTTAAAAACAACGCTTGTCAAACTAAGTCATAATTCCTGTGATTTTAGTGCTTGAATCTGCAGCTACTTCTTATGGATAGGGAAGAAAACATCTCAGCTACAGTATATATGACGGTAGAGAAAAAATTCTCTTTCTGATGTCTTGAGAGCATTTTGCAATTGCAAAACCTCTATGCTGCTCTTGTTTTGTGAATGCAAAGGGGGAGACTTGCATAATTTCTTTACTGGAGGAAAAAGGACCTCTGGAGAGTGGAGGACTTTCCACCAGTTTATCTTAAGCCCAGGGGACAAATTTGAGAGTCATTTCAAAGTTAGGAAAGTTTGATATGGTAGAGAAACTGTGAGAGAACTCTTCTTTGGAATTTCTAGCTTGGAAACTTGAGTGGATCATACTAAATGGAGTATCCAGAATGCAGAGAAGACAGAAGTAGAAATAAACGTAGGGAAGTGGCAAACACTGATATAATGGGTTGTTTGGGTCATGTTGAACTTGAGATGATATACCTCTGCAGGTGTTACAGGTCTAGAGATATGAAGTGAGTCTGGCACTGAAATTTCAATCCCTGGGTATTCTAATTTGGGTTAGAGAATTTGAGACACAGACTTGGGTGCAGGTAGTTTAGCTGAGAGGTGATGCCAGGGAACAAAGAGTAAAGGAGACAGGGAATTAAGTGAGACAGGAAATTAAGAAAAGCCAATAATGGGTGCTTTCCTGAGTTGCTTATCTCAGTGGGCAACTGGGGCTTGATCTCACTAGAGACTCTTGGAAGAACAATGGGGAAAGCATGGAATAACCGATTCAGAACAATCCCTTTAAAGATGCGATCCTGAAGCATTTATCTCTTACTTATATCCTCCATCAGCTGAGGATTGCACCCATGGAACATTAGCTCCTCCATACTTCCTGCACTCAAGTTGGGCCTAGCATAGCTTTAAAAGAAATCCTGAGGCAGGACAGCTGGGAGACACTTAAAGCATGCCTTGAGATCTTCATCATAGCTGCACTAGAATCCAGTGGGCTGAGGAGATGCGGTGTGTTACACATAAAGCATGTTCTATGGGAATCAAGAGACTTTGGGTCATATTTGACATCATGAAGTAGAGAAGATTGGTGAACTGGGAAGAAGAGAAGAGGCATCAGAACAGAATCTCAGGACCCAGAGGAAAGGACAAAGAGTGATCAGAGGGGCAGGGGAACCAGGATAGTGTCACATCAGCCAAAGGAGACGTGATTATCAAGGAGAGGTCAACAACACCAAATTCTACAGAGTTAAAATGGGCTGAGGTCATTGCTGACCTTGTTAGTAAGAGTGGGGACAAAAGCTTCACTACCTTTGGGGACAGTAGATATAATATGAGCAAAGGGAAGTAGAAAAAGTATCAACCACTCTTTCAGAAACTTTGTTTTTAAAGGGAAGGAGGGAAGTCCTAGTAGTTGGGAACAGGCAGATGGGAGCAGTGACATGCTGGTAAACTTAACAGCCAACTCTAAGGACACACACATCAAAACCCCCATGATTTGGGGCATTTTCTGGTGTTTACAGTGCCAATACTCCCACCGAGGCTGATTTCAGTCTACTAATGTGATGTCAATTGTCTTGCAGAATTCCTGAAATTGTAGCAATCAGCTCTTGTGAGCTGGTACCAGTTAGCTCCAGCATACCACTGAATGGGAGATTAAGAATGTTCTTATTAATTGGAGAAAATTTTAATTGAGGGGACCGAGTCAATGGAGAGGGAGAGACAGAAGACATAGGGACACAAGTAGAGTACAGTGAAAATTCTTGGAGTCAAGTCCTGAAAGAAGCTGAAGGGGATGGAGTAAGAAAAACAATGGCTAGTCACCTTGGGATGGAGTAGAGTTAGGATTGAAGGCCATGAAGAGCTAGAGGCAAAATGGAGAGGCATTGAGGAAGTCAAGTGCATGCTGTGGAGGGACTGGGGGTGGGGGGGCTCCCATTTTTAATAGATAACATCATCCGCTGAGAGTTCGAGCAGGAGATGAGGATGAGAGCTGGGAGCACTTAAGAGCTCAGACTTAAGAAGAAGATACATTGGAAGAAAATGCAATGGGAATTTGGGTGGAAAGGAGATACATCAGGGAAGACACCGACCTGGTGTGAGGACCCGCCGCTTCACAGCTTATCCACTGGGAGAGCTAGGGTCAGTTACTTAAACTCTTGAACCTTAATTTCCTCATCCATAAAACAAAAAAAGAAATACATAAAATGCCTACTTCAAAGGATTCTAATAAGGGTTAAAGAGGTAAGTATGTGCTGGTGAGTAGCTGAAAAATAATAGCAGGAGAGTTTGCTGAGCATTTAACCTTGTGCCAGACACAGGCTTCATGGTAATCTCATTTAATCTTCACATGAGGTAAATTCTGTTATATCCTATTTAACAAGGGAGGAAATGACCTCCAAGTGCAGAGAATTAACAGTAGGCCCAGAATTTGTACTTGAGCATTCTGGCACCTCTATTAACCGTTGCGCAAATCTGCCTCCTATGATACCTGGTGCGTGCAAGCCAGTAGGTGGCAAGTGTATCCCCTCCGTGAAGAGGGAGAACAGGTTGTAGAAATGTTAACAAATGGCCCAGGAATAGTGTTTAATTAGAAATGACTCCAAGAATCACTTCACAGCATTCACAGGTGTGGTCAGAAATCATAAACTAGTCACAGTGTCGATCAGCATGGTCCATAAATGTTCATCAACTTGAATGAGAGGCTAGCCTCTTTCCTGTGAGTAGGTTTTGGCTGAGGTGCTGGGGGAAGGGGCGTGGTAGAAAGTCTCAGGAAGGCCCTGAGACTCTGAGGTGGTGGAAACAGAGAGACGGGGGTCAGAATGTTCTCTTTTATCTATTAGATCAGGCCCTACCTATATGGTTGCCCAGAAGGACAAGCAGAGGAAATCCAGCATGTGTACCCTAACAGATTTTTTTAACAACAGTCATGGTCAGACCTATCCCCACATCCAAGTCAATGTAGCCAAGACATACTTCCCAAAAACCAATGGTCTCAGCACCTTCCCCCCCCCCTTATTTAGTTTGGGATGGGGAAAGAAAGGCAGTTCTTGAGTGTTCTGGAAACTGGAAGCCAGGATACTGTCCCTAAGTGCCATCACCTGGGACCAGGGAGATGATGATGGTGGCCGGATTCTGGACACCTGGCCGGGCTTATCTTTTAGTCACTGAGAACCCTTGACAAACTGACAGGATTGTTTGCCCATTCTGGGCAACTTCTTACAAGACTTGAAAGGAAGAGAGATCTACCGCACAGAACATATGGCCTACACTTTGTGCTTCCCACATGAGGAGGCAGGAAGGGGACTCAGAAAGCCACTTTGGGTTTTTTTGTGCAGCTGTACATGGTGTGAAGTGTATCCGTTTTATTTACTCCTCCAGCATCTGGTAAACCGAGGCCAGTGGTTCGCCTACAAGCAGCAGTCAGGAAAAAAATGTCAATAGGCCACAGCTTTTTGCCCTCCCCTGGCCCATCGCCTGCGGGGAGGGGCTCCGTTGAGTTCCCAGGCCATGGGACACTGAGTGGTGGGAGTTACCTCTCATCGCCTGTAACAAAGAGATTTTTGCAGGCAGGCCCAGCAGTTGTGAGTATGACAGACTGTCTCATATTTTTTAATGAAAAAATGATACTTCATCTTTCTAATGACAGAGAACTTGGAGGTGGCGTACAGTAATATATGCCTTTTTTAATACATGGCTCGTCATCTCAGGGCAATGGCGGTATGAAGGATGGAGCAGCAGACAAAAGGTTAATAGAGCATTGGGCCTTTTTTAATTGAAAAAATGACTGAGGGACCTCACAGCAGACCGAGTGGTCATAGCATTACAAACTGTAAGTACCATTCCAGAGACTTACTCTTCATCTGGGGGTAGAGCAACAGATTCAAACCACATCACCAAGCCCCAATGCCAACGGGAGTCCATTCCCAAGGAGGTTAAGAAGCAGCACACGGTGTTTTTCAAGAAGATATATATTTTTAAAAATACATCTCCCCTTTTTTATTCTTCTTAATTTACTATTACCTCTAAGAAATAAACACACCATGCGCTGGCCTAGTGTGAATCCATTCTTCTTTGTCAATGTCTCTGACTCAAATGTAGTCAGATTTTGCAAGACCAGTCCTTTTTCTGGGCAAAGTTTTATTTATTTTTTCACTCAGGCAATAGGGGGAAAAAAAAGTATTTTAACTTCAAAGAGCATTTTCTGAAAGGATCCAGCGTGACACAGAAAATGAGTCATTTTTGATGGGCTATGGGACATGAAAATGAGGTAATGGGTGAGAAAGAGCTTTGAGGGTATAAATATGTAAATAGGAGCTTCTCCTTCAGCTTGATCTTCATGTAACTACATTTGTTCACGTTGGGATTTTCAGTCTCCCAGGGTAACTTGAAATCTTCTGAGTCTTGGAGTACATATGGCTGAGCCCAGGAATGGCTAGATTTGCCAACATCTCAGCCCAAAGTAAAGAAGGGGCCACATTTAACCTTGCGCTTCCTAAGTCCTTCCTAAGCAAACACAGTGAGGCTATTCAAAGGAAGACTTAAGAGCTGCCCAGGCAACAGAAGGACAGTCATGGAGTCACTGTCCCTCTTCTGGGTCTCTCCAACCCATCCCCCCCCCCAGCCCCCTGCGCCATAGCAGTGTTCTGGCCTAAATGACCAGAAGATGTACTCTCTGTGCTCTCAGCCATTCTCTTGTCCACAAACAGAAATGCTTCCAAGGCCTACTCTTACCTCTTAGAAGACAGGTAAGGATTTATTTTCACTCATCATAACTCAAAATTCAACTGCTAATGACCAGTCTAGAAAGATGACTTTGTCAAAGGGCTTTGCTGGTTCTGAAATGGCAGGGGACACCTAGAGATGATCACTGCCGGCAAGCATAACCTTGCAACAAGGATCCTTTGCTGCATCCCACTGAGTCTCGTTCAACACACAGCTGCTCGGCTGCTGTTCCAGCTTTGCTTCATGGAAATAACACAATTTTCAAAGACAAAGTAACCTCGGTTTGCCTTGCTACTCCAAAACAGTGGTGGATGTTTAAAGTCCCATCTTCTCAGACTTTGAGTATCTCCAAAAGATAAATGGGTGTGGGAGAAAGGCATTTTTAGCTCTCTGAGAAGTTAAAACAACACATTTGTCCCCTGAAGTCCTCTGCTGTCTGGAACCAGATAGGAAGGGGGAGTAGGCTTGATACCCTCTGCATGGAAATCTGGGGCCTGGTTGATGAGGGGTTAATTGGGGCTAATTTGAAATGCACATGCTGGAATCACTTTCCCTGGAGAAGGCATCTTAAGCTTCCCTTTGCTGAAAGCTGAGGGTCTCCAGCTCATTGTGGGTTGCTCCAGGGAGCTCAGAGAAATGATATGTACATGGACCCAGTAGAAAACATAAAAATAATAAATGAAACTAATAATGCAAAAAGGGTTCGGAAATAAGTAGTCCCTTCTGACACGAGCTGTGCTGGAAGCCTTGAGGAAAGAAGGCTGAAATATTAAATGAAAGATGTAAATTGTAAAAATTGGAGCAGTAAATTTTAAGAAGACGAGGGAGCCAACCGCTCTGTTCAGAGCGATCTGAGCTCACAGGAGCTGGTTTCCAGTTCAGGTTCAATCCTAGGAAGGCAATTTTCCCCTCATTTTTCCGCAAAGAGGCTCGGGAGCAGGGAGGTGTGTGGAGGGCAAGGGGGACAGGTGAGCAGGACCAGTGATCCGCCATCCTCATAAAGGAGAATGCACTCTGTTTCCTGGGGGCTGCAGGGGCCCGAAGGTAACACAGGACAGCATCTCCTTGCTAGACCTTTTCCTTCCTCTGCAGAGGTCTCTTCACCACTGCCTGCTTCTCCCTTGAGACACCCAAGCAAGGAAATAATGCCACAGTGGTCAAGTGGAAAATCCTGACAAGGGTGAACAGAAAAAAACCTAATGAGGCAGGCCTGCGTGAATTTGACCGGAATGCATTTGCAAGCGAGCGCAGGCCCACAGGATGGAAATGCGAACATGTCTGGTCTGCTTTGCTCTTAAAAGAAGGAAAGAACAGAGGGAGGGTGGGAAGACCCTCTTGCAAAGAGGAGACCATTCTTGCTATTTATTTGTATGTTGCTGACTTTCTGGTCTCAGTCACAGTGCTGCCTTAATTTCATCAGTTGGTTATATTCAGCTGAAAATTTACTGGGAATACTCAGACGCGCCCTAGCCTGCAGCAATCCAGAAGAGCCAGATCTTGCCGAATTTCATCCTTTGTCTGAGGCAACTGGGCCACACCACCCACCTCTGAACCCAGCCTCAGCTCACCTCCCCCTACACACCATCCAACTTCGTACTTTGGCAGGTGGAAGATGGGGGCCTCAGAGCCGTGGGGTGCAGAGCAGAGACCTGTGGTCCCCAGCCCAGCTTGGTCCCTCGCAGCTGCTTCCCACTCTGTTGCTGAGATGCAAAGAAGGAGAGCAATCCGGGACTGACACCACCCTTTGGTGGCACGTTACGCCTGATGTCTCCCACCCCCAATGTGAGCATCAGTGGCCTGTGAGGGACAGACCTGGGTTCCAGTCCTTCTGCTCACTCACTCATCACATGGTCTGCATTTATTAATTCACTCCTGACTCAGTAACTCTACCGAACATCAAGGATGCGCCAGGCTCTGGGTCTCCAGTCATAAGTGGGACAGATGCAGTAGACGCCTCCATGGGGCTTTGTGCAATAAACACCAAAGATGCCCTAAGCACCCAGGGAGGTTGGGAAGGTGGGAAGAGATAGGATTCCTGCCTCCCAAGGGCTCCATCCAGTTGGGGAGATCATGCTTGGGCTGCCCAAGTGAAGGAGCGCATCCCAGTTTCACGGAGTAGAGAAGCATGGTTTGGGTGGGGTGAGTCATAGAGTGGGCTCAGAGTTCTGTCTTTACTTCAAGGCAGCAGAACGGGAGCAAGCACCTTTTAGAGTGCTTCTCCAGGGGCCCTGGTCGCTGAAGGGATTCCATCTAGGTCCGCCCCTCTTCTGGGCCTTCTCAGCCAAAGCACAGTCCAAGCAACCCTCACTGACTACTGGTAACATCCCTGGGCTGTCGCCTCACCAGTTCCTCATCAATCAGCTGTCCCAGTGTCCTCGGGCTGCTGCAACCAAGGACGAACCCAGCTTAAAACATCAGAAATGCATTCTCTCACTGCTCTGAAACCTGGACGGTCAAAATCAAGGTGTTGGCAGCTCTGTACTCCCTCTGAGACTGTGGGTACGATCCTTTCTCGCCTATTCCAGCTTCCAGTGATGGCAGGCAATTCCTGGCCTTCCTTGGCTTAGAGCCTCAACACTCGGATCTCTGCCTCTGTTGTCACCTGGTGTTCTTTCTGTGTGTCTCTGTCCCTGTGTCCAAATTTCTCCTCTCTTATCAGGACACCAGTCCCTTTAGATGAAGGGTCCTTCCTACTTCAGTATGACCTCACCTCACCTTAGCTAATTGTATCTGCAATGACCCTATTTCCAAATAGGTCACATTCTGAGGTGAGTACTGGGGACAGATCTTTTTTGGGGGACACAATTCAAGCCATAACACAGACCATACCAATCCAGCTCACCAAAGTTCCCTTGAGGAAGCTTCCAGAACTATTGTGCTCTAAGGCAAAAAAAGAAACAGCTTTAATGTCTCTCCTTCACCATGACTACTGTGTACCAGAAGGTGCCTTCAATCAATATTTATCGAATGATTCTTTTCAATCTCCTGATATCCTCTCCCCAAATATTGCTGTACCTATTTTTAAAAACAGAATCACAGTGGCTGCTGGTCTCTCAAAAATGCAGCCTAGTTTCATAAAGTCCCCACTTATTTTATTTTATTTAGCATACACAGTCTTTGAAAGATACCAGGCACTGCGGGGGTTACAGAACTTTTTTTTTTTTTTATATGCTTACAAAAATAATAGTAGTGAAGATCAAACAAGAAAACAGTTGACCACTGGCATGCCAAAGTTGTCAACTCCCACATCCCCTCCGTGCGAGGTAAGCTGAGAAGTATGGCTCTGTGTCATGTACCCTTTGGGGACATGAGGACAAAAGCAGCTTCCTTAGCCCAGGAGTGAGTCTAGCCACCTGCCTGTGTGACCCGCTTCATGGCAATGCCTATGCCTGCCAAAAATGATAGTCACTAGCCCTCTGTAGCTGTTTAAATTTACTATTAAATTAATTGAAATTAAATAAAAATGTAAATTCATTCTTCAGTCACACTAGCCATGTTCCAAGCACTGAATAACATAGGCAGCTACCCCGATGGGTGGCATAGATACGGACCTCCATCACTGCAGAGGTCCTATTGACCAGTCAGTGCAGTAACCAGGGTGAAGGGGTTAAAAACACTGTGGCTTTGTAAAAACAAAATGGCTCCCGTAAGAAAGGAAGCGCTTGACCAGATGAGGAACATGAGGAGGAGGTGAAGACAGGCTCTTGAATAGAAACTCTAAGTTGTGTGCAAGCAATTATCCATGGCAAAGAGAGGAAGTTGTGATTTGGATACCTACAAAGGTCTCAGGCACATTCCTTGTGTCACAGGTCCATTTTGTGGCCATTGTCCCCCGCAGAAGTTGGCAGGTGCCACCAGGGGAGCAGTGGTGTGCATGTTTAGCTGAGAGGCACCCTCTAGCTGTGGGATCATGAAAATATTTATGGAGAAGTGGCATTGGGGATGGGATGGAAAGGTCTGGTGGGTTTCAGACCTGCAGAGACGAGGGGGGGAGCATTGCAAGCATAGGGGGCCATGGAAGAAACCCTTGGTATTCTAGATACAGAGCAACAAGAGAGGGTGACGTTTCCCTTCTCAGGGTTCCAGAAACTGTAGCAGGTGCACTTGAATTAAAAGAAAAACTCACAATACAGATAGTTTATACTGATGCACACATAAGGCACAAAAGGCCTACAAATGGTTAATAAGGTAAGGCAAGGTGAGGTGAGGCGAGGCCAGGCAAGGCAAGGGGAGATAAGATAAGGCCTTCTCAGTGTCTCAGTGCCCCCCCCCCCGTTTTAGGTACTGTTAACAGCCCTCAGTTCTACAGGTTCTTTCTCAGAAAGGCTCTATGAATTAGGAAGTAGGAGACTTTTTCTCCAGTCCTGACCTACCTGGGCAATCCACCTCACACCCCAGCCCTTCCAGGTTAACAGGATAAGACTAACATTTACCACAGCAATCATTTTACTGTGCCTTTACCAGAAGCCACACACCATGCTTGTCTGCTGGGAAACCCCCATCCTTGACTTGAAGGTGAAATCACTTTGGCCCCCATCCCCTCCAGCCCCCTTTAAAGCCCAAGTCCTTCCTGAAGATTTCTGTGACTTCCTGTGAGAGCTCCAGGCTCCTCTCCTTCAGCCCTCATTGTCCTTGCTTTCTCTGGACCTTCCTTGGGAGACCTGGACCCAAGTCTCCTGCCCACCCCACCCCCACCATGACCCACTGTCCAACCCCACCATGACCCACTTGGTGATCTGGCCTCACCAAGCATTACTTGAACATTCCCTGGAAAAACCGAGAGAAAGGTCACTTGGAAGGGTGCTCTGCCCACCATTTCCCATTTTATTTGGCTTTCCCTTCTCCCACCCCCACCTGCAAAAGCCCCACCCTTCCCCCTCCACCCTCCACCCTCCCCGCTCCAGTTCCCAATTCCCATTCCTCCACTTTGCAAAGTAGCTTTTGCCTCCCTCTAAAGCCCTAACTGGTCAACATCCAGGCCCCGGGGGCTCAACCCCATGTGGGCTAATCAAGGGATTCTTTCCACCTCAGAAGATACCCCTATACTAGCTCTAGAAAATGGCATTTTCTCCATCTCCATTCAGATCCCATATGTCACACAATCTTCACCGCTGTTCTCTGGATAAGCACAATTATTGCTGTCATTTTGCAAATAAGGAGACTCAGGCCCAGAGACGTTCGGTGACGCACGGAAGGTTACGCAGCAGGAAAGTGGTTGGACCAGTTTCTAAACACACATCTGGGTGTCTCCAAAGTCCTGCTTCGCCTCTCTCACCCGTTGCCTGAACTGACCCAGGCAGAGCCTTACTGCCCTGCTGCCTCAAGGGGAATGGGAACAAACCAATCAAAACACAGTGGGGTTTACAGAAGCTCTTTCCAAGCCCTTTAAAAATGACTGGGAAAATAGAACCCTCTGGAAGACATGTAAGATAGTACTTGACAAGAATTCTAATGAGCCTACGGTCTCCGCCATGCGTGTCTGGCCTATATCTATCGAGGGTTAGAAATGAGGGATTTATTCCGCCCGTGAATCAGAGAATAACTATTGTTATTATTTAGCATTGATTAATTGTTCCTCTGGCCCTCTAGGCCTCTCCACACAGTTCCCAGAAAATCATTAAGCTTCCAGGGCTGCCTGGGCCTTGACATTCTGGGTAAAGAGCTGCACGGTGTGCTCTGCAAGAATGAGCCGGGTCTCGGAGTGGCCCAGCCAGAGGACCACCCGAGTGAGCGGGCCCAGCCCCCAGCAGGACCCTCCAGGACCCCTCCAGGACCCCACAGCGGCTCCTGGGCGGGGAGCCCAGGGCCAGAAAACACAGACCTCCACTCCCCAATTCCAAGAAAAACCAGCAGGCTCTGACTGTTTTTCTACTTTGAGGACTTTGGGAAATGCATACATACTGCATAATTACTAATAAGCAAGGGGTGTTCTTCAGGGTCATTATAGTGGCTGACGCTTTGGCCGCATTTGCCCGCCTGATTAAACGTAACGTTGTAAAGGGAGCCGAACAGTGAATTTTCATCCTGACATCCAATAACACTCCCTGACCCTTTGGATATTGTCCTCCCCAGAGGTCAAAAATATGAATAAATTATGGTTCTGACAACCTCGACACCAAGTAGAGGTGGGATGAAAAGCTCTCTGGGAGAAAAAAAATCTGACATTACATTTGTGATCACAGGGAATAAAGGAAAATCCATATCCTAATTTTGCTAAATTTAGGCTTGATGGGGAGAACAGAGAATAACATTTGACGTGATGTTTATTCAGGAGGCGAGGGGCTCTTGGTGCTCAAAGCCAAGGTACGGCTTCTGTCGTTCAACACGAGGTGGGAGTTACTGGTTCCCACGGACAATTTTTATTGACTAGAAATGGTCAAGCTAGGATAATGCCATCCAAAGGCATTGGCTCCCAAACAGTATTGTTAAATAGTTAACAATTATGCCAAGTGTGTGTCCAGAGTGTGGGGCCGTCCGTCATGTGTGAAGAGCCTCATGTGTGAAGAGACAGACAACCAAGCCAAGGCAATCAGCCCAAGATCTGCTAAGCTGGGAATTTATAACAGTTGAGCAAAGGAAGGTTGTCTCTTATTTTAGGTTCTGTCAGGGGGTGGGGGAGGAGCAGAAATCAAGGCCTGGAAGGAGAGGAGTGATTTACTCAGGTGGCCGTGGGGAGACCATCTTTGGGATGAAGGGTAGGGGTCAATGTACAGAGACCATCCATCCATCCCTCCGAGCCTGGAGCCTATCTTCCACGAGTTCAAAGACCCCGGACACAGGACATAAAACCGACCAGATTTGTCATTTAAGCAGCAGGGAACACGTCCAGGCAGGAGCCCTATATCACTCAAAAGACTGGACTGATGGCAAGAGAGGGACGAGAAATGCCCTTGTCCTTGGGCATCATGACCTTGATTTGTCTGTGCCATTGAAGGCACAGGAGCTGGCTCGGCAGCCAGCATGGGCTCCCTTCTCTCCTGAGTCCAAAAGCGTCCACAGGCTCAAAGGCACAGACCCTGGAACACCAGGACCCTGCTTCTAGCTGTTGGTGGCCTTGTTGGCACTCCCATTCCACAGTACAAGGGGGGTAGATTTGATTTTGTAATCCAACAGACCTTACAACTTTTTCTATTGCTTTGACCACTCCTTTCCCTCAAAATACTTCCTCTAGAGGCTCCCAAGCAGTAGAGGGCAGTGGTTAAGTGTCCAGACTAAGGAGCCTGACTGCCAAGGTCTTAAAACTCTCTCTACCTCTTCCTGGGTGGAATGGTCACTGTGGTGTCGCACGCAGCTGTCCCTGTCCCTTTCAGGACCACAGCGCTCCTTCTCAGCTGTAGGGAGCCATACCGTGCCAGCCCATACTGCCCCCCCCCATAGCAGAAGGAACAATTAGGACTACTAACGCTATTTTATGTAAAACTTTTAGAGGTGTTTATGTATCATAGAGCATTGATTTCACTGCAATTTTTAATAATTTTGCATCAAAATATTACTTATCTTCCTTGCTGTGGTTTGGCACCCGCCCCACATGGGGTGAGTGCCTCACATCCCTCTCCCTTGGCCTGGCCCTGACAGGGAGTAGTGGCTGCTGATGGCACACAGTAGGGCAACTCTCCACAAGGACCTTTGGCCAGAAGAAGTTGCCTCACCCTAATGTGTACCCCTCAGGTGTGGGGGGCAGCCCACATCCGATGACTGGTCAATGAGAAGGTTCAAAGACCCAGCCCCTGGACTGAGTTGGAGGAACTCCAAAGGGCCATCCCAGCTCCAGAGCTCCCATGAGATCAACTATATTGGTTTCCTAGGGCTGTTGTAACAAAGTACCACAAACTTAGAACAGTGGAGATCTATGGTTTCATAGTTCTGGAGGCCAGAAGTCTGAAATCAAGGTGTTGGAAGGGCTGTACTCCCACTCAAGGTGATAGAGGGAGGATCTAGGCCAGGCTTCGCTCCCAGGTTCTTGTAGTTCCTGAATTGCTGCCTTCCTTCTCTGCCCACTCTGCCATCTTTCTCCCAGTCTCTTCTCCCCTCCTCAGTTAGACACAGGGAGAACTCAAAGGGTCTGCTGCATGAGCATAAGCTATCAGGAAAAGAGATGTCAGGCTCCCCTTTCTGCAGCCAGGCCTGATCTCCATGAGGGATTCTCTTAAAGCTTCTCTGATTAGACTTAGGGAGGCATCCCTTTCCTGCCCCCCATGGGGAGGAATCATAGCAGTCTCCATTGGACCAATAAACCCCACATTCCCACCAGCTCCTCTCCCACCCCCTTCTTTTCATTGCTCAACTATTTCCTTGTGTTGACTGGGGAGCTGTGGGGAGAGGGCTCTTCAGGGAGAGTCAGGTGGCAGCAGAGTCATTTGGTCAACTCTTGGTGGGCCATTGGAACACCCTGACCCCCTACCATTCAGAACCTTTGTCTTCAACTTGGTTGCTGCTCTTGATGCCACAGAAGGTACCATTCGACATCCTATTCCTAGGATTCTCCAAGGGACCTGATTCTCATGCTCCTGGGTACAGTCACTGAGGAAATGTGTCTGCAGCCTGAGTGTCCCTCCAGGAGGACAGGCTACCATTGTTGTCACTGCTGTCATCACCCCAAGCATAGAAATGATCTCCACTTTACCCCAGCCTGAGGGACACACTGCCTGGCTTCCAAGATGAAACTCTTACTGGTGAGTCCAAAGAGCACCAAGTGTGGCACAGGCTCTATTTTCTATACATTCTATGTGTTTTCTGGTCTAGAATGTGCTTCAAAGGGGGATCAGGTTACTGTCAGGTTAGCACCAGAGGCATCCTGGCCTCCTGGTGACATCCCGGCCTGCCTGCCCAAAGGCTCCATCAGCTGTTGTCTGGGGTCCTCTTCACTACAAAGCCCAAGCAGCTAACACCTGTTCCAGTGACTGCTTCACAGATGCCATCATAATCATGGTCTAGTAATAAGAGTGAGAGTGAACCCTGAGCGTTTAGTATGTCCTGGGTACAACTCTATGCACTGCACTCAGAATCAGCTCAGCTGATTCTCATGAAGACCCTACAAGGTGGGATTTCGGTGGGGGGGGTGTCTCATCAAAGACACATTTACTCTGGGCAAATCCCACCGCATGTTAGTTTCTTGGAGGACCGCCATAACAAAGTGCCACCAACTGGGTGACTTAAGCAACAGACATTTATTGTCTCACAGTTTGGGAAGCTAGAAGTCTGAAGTCAGAGTGTTGGCAGGATTGGTTGCTTCTGAGGGCTGTGAAGGAGAATCTGTTCCAAGCTCCCTTCTCCCTTCTGGTAGTCTCAGGTATTCCTTGGCTTGTAGAAGCCCCTTTTCTCCCGGTGTCTTCATATAACCTTCCCTTTGTATGTGTCTCTGTGTCCAAACTTCCCCTTTTTATAAGGGCACCAATCATATTGAATTAGGCCCACCTAATGACTTCACTTGAACTTTATGGCCTCTGTAAAGGCCCTGTCTCCAAACAAGGTAATACTCTGAGGTTCTGGGGGTTAGGACTTCAATATAGCTTTTCTGGAGGGACACCATTCATCCCATAACAAGTGGTGCCCACTGAAAGAGGGAGGGGAGGTTAAGCATCAAGTACAATCTCATCACTCTTCCACCGAAGATGGGTTGTATGGACGAAGGGGCAAGAGGAGACACAAACTTCTTTTCCTCCCCCATCAGATTCAATTCCTGAGGGCCTTCCAAAGTGTCAGCATTTCACTGTGAAGAATGTAATTATAATATTTTAAGAGAGCTATTTTTCACATAACCTGACCCCCCCAAAACAAACGAGCCACAGCATCTTTTGATGAACTGAAGAGAGCCTGACCTGCATAGTGGGAGACACTGTTTGACCTCCAGGGAAGAAAAGGGCGAATCTATTACTGAAATGTGGTCGGTTTACAGGGTGTTCAAGGGAAGCTCCAGCCAATAGTGAGCCCTTCCTTAGACACTGACTTTAAAATCCAACTCTGATAAAATTGCAAACGTTGCCATACTGTCTCCATGGGAAGAATGGTGGCTGGAGAAACTCTGAAGGTTAATACGTTCCTTCCTCAAGATCATTCAGCGAGTACATGGCAGAGCTCGACTTTGGTCATTGAGTCCAGGCCTAACTGACTCCAAAGTCCTGTTCTATTGTCTGTAATTTGCCACTAGGCCAAGGGGGAGATTGTGTGTCCCTTCTCAACCCTGTCTTAAAGATGGATGAGTCAAGGCAGTGTGGGATTTGGAGAAATCTGTTTTCCCCTAGAAGGGAGAATGTTTGTTCTTTATTCAAACTTACCATGTTGAACTAGTTGTATAGAGGCCCAATCTGGGCCTGGCTCCCGTATTCCTTCTCTCTTGGGTTCTAGGCTTATGTGAAGAGGCAGAGAACCACCCTGCCCACAGACAGAGACAGCATCTTTCAAAAAGGGCCCCGGAGAGCAATATTTTCTCCACAGATGAGTTCCAGGACTAATTCCTATGAAACCCAGTATTTCTAATCTTTGGCTAATGTTGGTCTGCCCTTAGGAAGGTTTCAATAAGTTATAACTGTCCTTGACGGAGTGGTGAGATTCCAATAATAATGCTTCAGAAGCCAGAGTCAGTCCTATAAGGTGGTCCTATAGGTCTATTGGGAAGCCAGGAAAAGAGAGGGGAGGAATCTAGACAGGTGGAGAACAGAGATCAGCTGCTTCTTCTTCTTCTTCTTCTTCTTCTTCTTCTTCTTCTTTGAAAGAGAGAGAGAGAGAGAGAGAGAACACAGCAGGGGAATCAACAGGCGGAGAGAGAAGGAGAAGCAGGTTCTAAGCTGAGCAGGAAGCGTGATGCAGGGCTTGATCCCAGGACCCTTGGACCATAACCTGAGCCGAAGGCAGAAGCTTAACCAACTGAGCCGCCCAGGAACCCCCAGAAGTCAGCTTCTAACGGACTATAAGGAGTAGAGCAAGAAAACATCTTGTTTCCATTTAGTGAGCAGTGAAGCCATAAAGCTGGGCTTATCACCAATCTAAAGGACAATTTGGTCTCTAAAAATGAAAAAAGTAGACATCCTGGGGGGGGGGTCCTGGGACAATGACAAGAAACAATCAGTCATTTGGGGAAAATTAAGCCTGCTGTCTGTGAGCTTAAATATCCATCTGAATATAACCAAAATGCTTTGGAATCCAGTGCTTGGAAGTAATTATGGTGATGGATTTTGCATTTTGTCACACAATGCAATTAAGGGCTAGGATTTTGCCAACATCTTAAGCCTATTAAGAGATCCTTGTGGAAGCCGGCATGTTTTCATTGATTTTGATGAGAGGGCATCTCATTTGCAGGGCTCTCCTGTACCAGGCCCACTAGCTCCAGCCATGTGCCATGTGGGAAGCAGGTAAGGGGAGAAGGGCCAGAGGCAGCTGCCCAGCCTACCCCCCTGAGCCTCTGCCACACTTTAATACATCACCATTGTGGCCCCTGTCACCTCTGATGGCAAATATGATCTTAGCTGTCAGGCAGCTGACAGCAAACAAAACATAATTTACAGCCAAATTCAGCCTGCAGGAGCATACACCTGGCTCCCAGAGGCTCTAGCTTCAGAAACACACCCATGGGCAGGATTTCACTGGACAGCCCGAGTTTGTGAACCGCCCTCCAACCTCCCCTGTCCTGCCTCCCCCCCGGCCAGTTGGAGGAAGGGGAAAATGGAGATGTCTTTGCTATTTCTTATTAGAATTTCCAAAATACGCTTTGAGAATTTTATTACGAATAACACCTTCTGTCCATAATTAGACTGTTGGCAATAAATCGCATCCTGAAGCAAGCCTTTTTTTTTTGCTAAACTCCAAGGGAAAGCATGAGACTTTGTTTCATTCACTGCCTGCTTTGTGGATGGAGTCTTCTAAAGTAACATTTGGGGAATGTGCCTGTGTCCTTGGAGAAGGACACGATTCAAAATCCCAAATTCTCACTCTGGCTGCATGCCATTGGAGAGGATGGGAAGGGGTTGGGAGAACACATCTGGGAAAGAACTGAAACTCCAAAATGTCAAGATCTGTTTTCAGAGTTGGCAATGAGCTCTCAGAATTGAATGGATGAGTTTGTGGACATGCATGCATGTGAGGCAAATTTGCAAGAGAAATAACTAGAAAGAGGTAAATGCATTAGGTGACAGGAAATCTAAGCTATCTATGAAAATGGAAAATGTTGCCTGGTGGATTTTTTTTTAAGATTTTATTTACATATTTGAAAAATAGCATAAGAGCAAGTATGAGAAGGGAGTGGGACAAGTGGACTTCCCGCTGAGCATGGAGCCCAACACGGGGCTCCGTCTCAGGACCCTGAGATCATGACATCAGCTGAAACCAAGAGAAGGATGGCCAACCCACTGACCTATCCAGGTGCCATTTCATGGTGGATTATTTTAAAGGAGGCTCATAAGCGGCACCAGAGCTCTGGACACTAATGCCTGGAGTCAGGAGCCCTGGCTTCTAGTTTGGTTTGTTCTCAATTCCCCATGCAACCTCCATCCAGTACAGGGTGCTGATAAAGCACAGCAGCTGGACCAGTCAGGCTTCTCCAGGTTCAAAGCCTGGTTTCAGCACTTACAAGCTCCATGACCTTGGCCAAATCACCTAACCTCACTAAGCCTCGGCTTTTCCTTTGTAAAATGGGGGATGAAGAGCGTACCTACGGCGGAAGGCTATAGAACTGAATGAAATGGAAGATGTTAAGGCTCAAAGCACAGAGGCCAGCACTTAGTGGCTGCTTGAGAAACGGTACTACACGTACTCATTCAAAGCAATGACTGAGCATCTGCCATGTCCCAGCACACAGAATCATAGAGGGGTTAAAGGTATGGGCCCTGCTTCCCAGAAGCGCTATGGGGCAGCCAGATAATATGACGTGAGAAGAGATAAGACTCATGAGAGTGACATCTGGACAAAGGGCTCTGGAGTTGGGAAGAAGAGGGAAGAAAGGTTAAGTCCAGGAAGCTGTGCTCATCACTTTCTATTATTCATTCATCCTCCCACCTAGAAAAGGAGATAATGATCCTCTTTTCTCTCACCTCTTAGAGCAGGGAGGGGCCCCAAACCAGTTACAGATACAAACACACTGGAAAATGCAACAGGCTCTAGAAAGCACGGGGTAGGGAGAAGGTGGTAATGGCAGTGACACTGACGAGTGCGAGAAGGATTCTCGGGAATTTTGTAGCTTGGAGGGCTAGGAAAACCGGGAGCAATCCTTCTGTGCACCAGAGTCCTAGAAGATCGCCAATGCCTGAGAACTGTAGCCTGACTTCCAAGCCCCAGCTCCACCGCGGTGCAGGCTTCTAGCTGGCACACATTCAACCGCTTACACACTCACCGATGGGAAGTTGAAAAGTCCTGTGGAGAAAGTGGCACAAAGAAAACTTGTCTTTCTCTGGAACCTTCTGCTACTGAACCTCTCAGGAGGGAAGGAGGGAGGAAGAAACAACCTTTGTCCAAATTGCACACAGCTCTGGAAATAAAAGCCGCATCCAGGACTGAATCCTCTCAGTTGTTTGGCTGTTCGGGTCGCCTGAGGTTTCTGCACTACTCCTGGACGTGGAGGCTTAGCCAGTCTCACCCCGGAGGGATGGTGGTGTGTCTCAGGCAGTGAAAGTGGAAGCAACCAGACCTTCGAGTCCCATTCCTCCTTGACCAGAGGCCAGAAGGAGAGGTCACCCTCTCTCCAGAAATGAAAACCTCCTCAAGCTGATTACAGTCAGCTACAAGCTCCTGGAGCGACCACCCACACCTGTCCTCGCCGGCAGCAGGGACTGTGAGCGCGCCCGGAGCCTCAGCGCTCTCCCCACTGGTGGTCCTCAGATCGCTGAGGGCCACACCTGTGGGCAAGTTAAACATGCAGATCCTCGGGCTCCATCCCAGCCATCCAGGATCCAGAGTGGGAGCCAGGAGCCAGGTTTTTAACAATCACTGAAGGCCACACTTGGAGAAATACCCATCCAGTAGGCTCTTTGAAATAGAAATGAGGAAATTAAGGCTTCAAGGCATGGTGACTTAGCCAAGACCACAGAACCAGCCAGGGTAAAATCCATTTGAACTCTGTCATTCTGGGATGCCTGGGTGGCTCTGTTGGTTAAGCGCCTGCCTTCAGCTCAGGTCATGAACCCAGGGTCCTGGGATCGAGCCCCGCATTGGGCTCCCTGCTCAGCAGAGTCTACTTCTCCCTCTGCCCCTCCTCCTAGCTCACGTGCTCGATCTCGCTCTCTCTCTCTTTCTCTCTCAAAAATATACAAATAAATTCTGAACTCTGTTATTCTGACCCAAAGTAACAAGAATATCAACCCAAAACCACCAGTTCAGAGGTCCACAGGGACCTGCTTACTCCCCCATGCCCTGCCCCCTCTCCCCACTTCCCAAAGTCTTCTTTACAAAGATGGAACAAAATCAGAGGAAGATTAGAATTCGGGGCAAATATAATCTGAATGAACATTAAAGGAACACTCAAAACCCTTAAAATATATATATATGTTTCTTTATTTTCTCTGCCCCCACTTCTACCTCCTGCCTGTCTCTCGCACAAAGGGTTTGAGACCGTGGAATGTGTTGGCTATGTGGTTGCTGGAATGAGCAAGAGGCTGGTACAAGACAAATCATCAAATAGCCAAATAAATTTCAAAATTCAAATGGAAACTAGAAGTTTAGCCCAAATTAACATGCTGCATAATTACTATTTGTGCGTCTATCAATCTCTATTTATGACTGGGTAGCACCACAAGGTTTGCCTCACAAAAGACCATTTTATGCACATCTATTTAGGGTTGAAAAAATAATCTTTCAAGATTATCAGAGGAATCCAAGGTGGAGGTGATTTCCCCCTCTTGGGTGCTTGAACTTGGGAAGACTTTCAACATAATGGTTGACATATAAAAGACATTTATAATAATTACTTAGGCACTAATGACAGTTTGGACAATAAGAAGCCTGGTTCCAAAGTTCCTTGACCAGCAGTGTTTGCTGTGACTAAGAACCATGTAGACAGCAGGCATCGACTTTGCCTGACCTTTGCACTTGTAATAAAAATGCAATAAAGTAATTGGTTAAAATAGAGACATGCCTGATAAAGAATATTTGCTTTTTAAAGTAACTGGCTAAAATAGGAGCATATCTGATAAATGAGTTTATGGGGGTGGAAGGCCAAACCTTCCTAATTAGTCAAGATTCTGTTTCCTACACAGATTCCTTCTCTACCTCTTCGAAGAGAAATGAAGCAATGGAACGATGAAAATGTTCTATAGTATTGACCGAGAGCATGTCTACTCCTCAAATAATAGAAACCTGTTACATGCTGTAACACTTGTCTTACAATTCCCTTGCTCCACGGCACAAAGACACAGCCTTCCGTGGCATATTTAATCAAAAAACTGTGGTTCCCACCAGGACACTGATATACTTGGACCTTCTTCACCATAAAGCAGAAGAGACTGAAATGCAGGAGACTCTGTGTAGCCCCTGGCCTCTTAATTCATTGCCATCCACACCAGAGTTGAAAATCCATGCATGTCTGGGTCTTATTTCCCTCAAGAATCTGCTCTACATTAGGTCCCTTTCAAAAAGTTCCAATTTTTAATTAAAATTTTATTTCTTAACAATTAAATATATAAGGGATGACATGAAACGTGATTATGAGCAGGCCAGAATATATTATGCATGGCAATAGTAACAAGAATGACAGGTATGAGGGTATCATAAATAAGCATGCATTGATTGCTCACCTTTTTGTGTCCCCCTAGTAGCAATTAATGAACCTGGAAGGCAACCATACTGGCTTGGGGCACTATATAAATTGGAGGCCCCATTTCCCAGGAACTGATGCTCCCTGAGCTGCCGTTGGCCTGGTCTTAGGGACTGACTTTAATCAAGGCACTTGAGGCTACCATCTTCTCCTCTTCCTTAGAGGCTCCCAACCATTGGCCGATTTGGGAGAAGCTATAGAGAGTAAAACAATCTTCAGGGACTTCCTCTTAAGACAAAAGAACTCTCCCTTTACACAATCCAACAAAGGGAGAGTGAAAATTCCAGAATCACGGTGCCACCTGCCCTGGCACCCAAGACTGGGAGCATCAAATCCGGGCTGCAGACAAGAGCAGGCCTTGTGTTCATAATCACTTGGTCCTTACGGGGTGTCTGCCTAGACTCAACACTCACTGTGAAGGAAGGAAGCATATCACCCAGATAAAATCCAGAAGAAATGCCTGATACTTTCTAGTCCAACTGCATTCTGCTCTATCTTTTGCTCACAGTAAGAAAAAAGACTTATTTTTTAATAAGTCTCCCTGGAGTAATTTTTAATTTTTAATCATTAGACTTGTGAACATTTGCACAGGACTTGTCATATGCCAGGCACTGCGCTTTACACTTAAGCTGCCCAGTAACTAGTTGAGGCAAGTTCTCTATTACCATCCCCATCTTATAGATGACGAGTCTGGAAATCTGAGAAGTCATTGCATCTAATTAGGCAAGACTGCACTCGGAACAGAGCTTCATAAATCCAACACAATCCTCTGTTAGTAAAGATGGAGTTCTGGTACCAAGACTGGACACTCCAGAGCCCAGAGGAGAAACTTAGAGGCATTTTGAAAACATCAGGTGTTAAAACAAAGTGGACTGAATGATGAAACCCGAGTGGTTCCAGAAATTAATTTGCAGCCTCCAATGATCCCCTGGTTCTCTCCATTCCCTCTATATCACTCTCCCCGGCCCTGAGATCCATCCTTCTGAGGACTCAAGTGTCCTCAACTTCCAAAGTTACTTCCAGAAAAAAACACCTCCACTTTCGGCACTTTCGGCAAGATTCGGGATGCAGGTGTCAAAACAGAGCACCCCACCCTCACGCCTCTGCCTCCACAGTTACGTGAGCATCACACTGAGGCCGAGCTGGCCGGAAAGCAAGTTCAAAGATTATCTTAGTGGACTCCCAAATGCCTGCATTCTTCTGTCACTTCGAGGCTTTGTAAGAAGTGGTCTACCACCACAGGGCCTTCCAGTGCATCCCCAGGCCCTGGAGAGGTCATGAAACAGTTTCATAACCTAAGAGGATAACCAGCGCTGTTGGGAGAGAGGGTGGAGCTCTCCTTTTGAAAGCAGTGAAGTCACTTCCTCTTCCTTCCGCAGCACACACGGGCAAGGACACACACAAATGTGGCTATCAAGGTCAGGTCATAGTGTTACTTAGATACACTTACTGAGCATTTACCAGGTTCCAGGCTCTAATCGAAGTCCCTCACCTATGCTGGATCATTTGATCCTCATAACCCCATGAGGCAAATTCTGTTATTAGCCCATTTTAAAGACAGAGAAACTGTGGCACTGCGAGGTTAATAACTCACTTACAGATAGTAGCCGATGGAGGACTTGGCCTCAGGCAGGCCAACTGCAGAGCCCAGGGTGAAACTAGGCACTTAATAAAAGAATATCGATTTGATTAACCAAGTGACTACTGTGCTGTGGCTAGTTACTCTTGCACTCTAAGTAAATGTGAAGTCCACACAAGACAAACATTTGACCAGCTTTCTGATAAGGCTGGAATGTCCAGTTGCAAAACCATGAGGCCAACATCTCCTGGGAGAGATGAAACAAAATGAGAGGAAGCGGTAGCTGGAAGCTAGAGTGCAGAATGCAGTCGAGATGAGGTCTGTTCAATGCCTTCCCAAGTGCCCTGGGGACCTGGCTATCGTCACACTCCTGCTGCAGAGACAAGTTCCCAGACTACCCTTGGTCTGGGGAAAGTTCATGTGTCCTCTGCAAATGTCCTCCGAGGGCTGCATAGCTCTCCTCCCACCCTCCTGGTTGTATCTGAAACCAGACCATTTGGAAATTGGAACAAGTCCTAATCCCTCCTTACATCGTTCCCCTGTAGTCATGGGATTGAAATGTGGAGAAGACATCCCATAAACAGTTTTGCTCTCCTGAAGTTCTTCATGGTTCCTAAGCAAATCAAATGATAACCGCATCTGGCTCATATCCACTGGGGATGGGAAACTCATGCCTCACACACCTCTCTTGAGATGTCCCCAGGCTGCCCGACGCCTTTCTGAAATGACTCTTCTTCCTACAGCACACTGTGCCCCAACCCTGAAGCTTCAGGCTCTGTGGAATTAACCAAGGCTTCTCTGCTGATGTTCAATGTCAACCATATTCTTCTTGTCTACAAATCTGACACCAGTGAGAAGGGCTGCCTTGGGGTATTGCCCAGACTCAGGCCCCTTTTGTTGGGTCTCCAAATGCTCCCTTCCAATGCTGGCACTTTGCAGAGGGCTCCGTGGCCCCACCCAGTGATGGTGCAGCCATCTCCCCTTCTAACTTTCCTTGATTTGAACTGTGATTAACCGAGCAAAGCTTTTGGGAAATTAGGCAAGTTTACAAATTGTCAATTTGCACGAATGGCCAAAACCAAAAGCAGCACGTACATTACAGATTGGCATACTCTACCCAAAGTGTTGACTCCATGGGGGTTCCCTAAGAAAACGCTATGTCCCATGGCTGACAGAGCAAAAATTACAGGGAATATACATTCTGATGAAATACCCAATTCAAAGATTTTTCAGTAGAGATTTCTAGATCTCTGAAACCCAGACAATGCACACCTTGGTTGTTATTTTCCGAGGAGCCCATTTTCCCCACTGTGCCAATTCTCTGACTTCTGGTTCCCAAGAAATACAGTTAATAATGGAGGATAAAGATATAAGGGCTTGCAGGTAACCTCTACATGATTCTAACTCAACTCGGGGAAAAGCAAAGAATTGAGTCAGCCAGCCTCCTGATTTGCCCCGGTACCAAAGAATTACCAATTTGGCTGATACTATTTACTAAATTAAATTGTCGTCGCGCTGAATTGACCAGCTCCGGCATCGAGCGGGGCACGAAGAGTGTATTAGGAGTCGTTCTTGCTGGCAACCGGGTTAGGTTCACATATAAATTCTCAGCCTTAGAATGAAACAGTCCTGGCTTTAAAGGGTTTAACTCAACCACTCAAAACCATGTCCCTCTGTGCTTGCTTCAAGTTTGTGAGGCTTTCAATGGCTCGACTGTTCCACTGACCTATTTACTTCCAGTTTTCAGCCCCTCTTGCCACTAGGGAAGGAGAAAGGTGTTTCAGCAACTGTAGTTTCGTAATCTAAGTCCTCTTTTAGGAAGTGGTAACCATCAAAATGCAATTTCATTCATGCTACTCTGTTCACGGAAATGGGAATCCGCTCATTAGGAAGTGAGTGCCAGCTACCAAGAAAAGAAACAGCAACTTCTTCTTTCTTAGGCCCTCAGGTTTTTGGCCGACCTCTCTGGGATCCTCCGGGTTCTAAATGAGCCGCACAAGGGCACCCAGAGGTTTCCTGGAATGCAGAAGCAGGTGGAGAACCGTAATTAAGGCTCAACTCGAGGCGCAGACACAAAGACAGTTTAAGTTCAAAGTGCTTCCCCGCCTGGCAGTTGCTCAGGTGGTGGTAATTGAGGACAGGGAGGAAAGTGACAGGTGCGGTGGACCCCAGCCTAACAAGAACGAGCTCAGACTTTGGGGATCTGAAGGGCAGGTGAGCGCTGCTCATCCTCTTTTCAGCAAAGCACAAGGAGCTTCTGTGTTCCTACAATATAAAGTAAACTGGTGACAACCTGGCTAGGGGGCTTCACAGCAGAAAACTGGGTATAGGTCTAGACTCCTGTCCTCTGGCCCTTTCAGGATCCTAATACTCTATGGGCTTGTTTGGATCAACAGTTTCCCCTCCCCTGAGCCCAACATCCTTAGACATCAAAGGACATTGCCATGCCTCGGCACCTAGACAAGGTTTGAAAGAGTAAAACCAAGGCCATCCTTTTTATAAGCCCCCTGTTCTGGGGATTTGCTTCTTGGGAATTATGCTCCTCATTTAATCTGAGCCATGAAGAGGCCATGAAACTAACCTTGGCTTATCAAGGCAAAGCACATGCCAAAGCTGATCCAAGGCCAAGAGCATCTGGGAAAAGAATTGCACTTCTACATGGTCCCCATTCTACTCTAGCTGACAAAAGACCTTGAGAAGGAAGAACCAAGAGTTCAGAAAGGCATTATTTCTACCTTCCCTAATTTCTTTCCGTGTCTCCCCCACCACCTCCTTTGCATCTCTTTCCAACAAAGGAAAAGGGTTCTACTGGCCTATTAGGAGTCCTAGCCTGATTGATTCAGGGAAGTTAATTTCGTTGGAATAAACTTGGCTGCTAAAATCCAAATTGTTAGCAGACTTTTGTGAAATTTAATCCTTGGAAGCCAGCAACTGCTCATCCCATGGAATCCTCATTGACAGGCTACATGCAAACTATCAGATGGTTCCCTTCTTGGCTGGGCATTTGAATCAAATCGGATCGTTACCTATACCCACTGTCCACAGCTTTAAAGCTCCCTGAAGGGAAGAAAATTCTGGAGTTTTCGTGGTTGGTAGCTGGGCTTGTGGACATTGGCAAGTCGCCTTGTAAGAATTTGAATGGAAAGAGCCTATAAGGAAAGAAGGGCCAGACGAGATGATTTATAAAGCACTTTCCAGTTTAGCATTCCCTAATTCCATGACTTTTTTTGAAAGGAACAGGAATTTAAAGTCTCCCAGCGATTTAGGACACGGGCATTCAGACTCTTCTTCTTAGGAACTGGATTTAGAACCAAAAGCTAGATTTCCAAAGGTTGCTGATGAGCAGAAGAATCAAGGTGAATTGACAGACAGCAACATCTTTTAGAGTAATTGGAAGCAATTATCATGTAACTTCTGATTCATCAGGGACCTAGCCCACCCGCACTAAGACTTTTAAAAGGAACGTTAGACTGTTTTGCTGTTTAACATGAAATTGGAGAGAGAAATTGGTGTCATGGTCTACATTCTTCTACTACAAATTAGCAGGTACCCTTCGTTCAAAATATCCAAGGCTTTTGTTGTGGAGCCAAAATTGATCAAAGGTTACTGCAATCTAAAAACAAAAGAAAGAAAGGGAGAGAGAATTCTCCAGTTGCCTGGTTGCTAAGCAACCATAGTCTGTTCTGGTAACTGGGTCCGGGGGTCTCTGCTTTCATTTGCTGCTGACTTTCACTCCATATATAATATATACCAGCATGTTTATTCTCCTGTAAATGCCCAGCAAATAAAAAGCGATAAAGCCCTTTCACTGAAATTATTCATGTGCTAAAAGCTTTTATCCACATCACTGGTGTGATTGACAATATCATACCAGCAAGCTTCCCGAATTAGTTCTTGTTCTGCTATTGTACTCCTGGGCTTTCTTTCTTTAATAAAAGAAAAAGAGCTACAGTTTTATTTAAGCTTTCTATAGTCTGGCATTACAGCTCCTCGGTACCAATGATTAAGATGTCACGTCTATTCCAGGCACGTTTTTTTTTTCCTTCTAGTTGTTGTCAACTTTCTAGAGAAACTACCTTTCACGTGATTTTTTCCCCCTTAAAAACTCCGGGTTGCCCTGAAAGCTAATCTGCAGGAGAGAATTTGAATGAGCTATGGGTCCATTCTGAGAGCCCTGATGGAAACCCAAATGGTATATGACACCCTTCAGGCTGTTTCTCAAAGTATGTACCAAGGACCAACTTACATCAAAATCAAAATCTAGGCTCTAGGACTGGGGATCTGCATCTTCTCCCACATCACGTGCCTCTCCCTCCCTGCCAGGTAACTCTGATCCACCCTGAAGTTTGAACACTACTTTCTGAAAGGACTCGAATGTTTTCATTTGTACAAATTCATCGATCCTGGGCAAACCTGCATTTTGAATTCAGGGATGAGGAGTCTATTTGGGCAAATGCTTCATGGTCCCTCAGAAACAACCAACTCCTATGGTCAGTGGCTGTGGGCACTGGCAAGCAGACTGTTTCCTCCCTCACCAGGAAAGCAGCCCAAGGGGCAGAGGCCTCAATGTCAAAGATGACCACATATGCGGGTCTGACCATGGTCCACAGGCACAGGGACATAGTTAGCTGGTCAACGTCATCTCCCCCTTTCCTTTACCTAAAGATTTTACCTTGGCACTGAAGATTAGTACCCAAAAATGTACGTAGCAGGTGCAAATTTCCTAAGTCACAAACTCAAGGGTTTTTTCCTTTAATTAAAAAAAGAAAAAATCGGATTTCGTTTATTTATCAATATCTCATTTCTACCTAATGACCAGAAACTCAGTCTTATTAATTTCAGGTAAATGTCAAAGTCAGTGATGACGCAACCATTTCAGGTTTAAATCTCAGTCACATTCAGGATTTTCTGCCCTCCTTGTGCCTTCCTGCATCTGATCCTAAGCTCTAGGGGGAAGAAAGGAACAAAGCTTGTGCAATGTCGCTATGACCCTGAGTGGATGGGAACAACTTCTTCTCCACCCTGATCTAGCTCTATCCTCTGCTTCTCTGTAGTAGGTAGGCCACTCTGTAGGTAGGTCTGCTTATCTTCCCAGCCTCCTGCAGTTCTTTACTTCCTCCCTTGCTGGCCAGCCAGCTCTTGGCCTATCACGAAAAACCTAGAGATTGCTCTGGCCTTCTACTGCCTGCACACACACCTCATCCCCCATCAGCTCTACTCCACTGTTGCCCTTCCCTGACAATTTGGAGGATTTGACTATGAGTCTTGCTGAGTCCTTGGACCATGTCCTGGAGACAAGTCACGTAAGCCCTTTCCACCTTTAGGTTTCCAAATTTAAAAGGTAATTCCAAGAGGAAGGAAGGGTCATTTCCCCTCCCCTGAATCTAACACTCTGTCTTCATTCTCATTAATTTCTTCTCCTAGAAGTTTCTGCCTCCTTTGTCTGAGTGAAGAGGGGAAAGATACAAGTCCATACCAGAATGTGTAAGCTTAAATCTAAGGGAGAATGGGGATCGGGGGTGAGCGGGGAATAAGTGAAGGAGCTGCAGGAACAAAACCCACAGAAGATACCCCCCTTTCATCACGTCTCATCTCATCACCAGAGCTATGCGCGGCCCTGGCACTGCATTTCCGGTGCAAAATAAACATACACAGAGTGTATCAACTCTGACTCTTGGTTAAGACAGAGCCCCTCATTGGGATCCCCAGTGAAGGGCCTCTGCAGTAGATTTCAGTCTTCTTATCTTGCTGTCAAATTGTAGCAGATGTCAAGACTTTGGAAATAGTCTCCTAATTCATTGTACTAGTCAGGACCACCACCCATTACGTGGGACGAAATTCTGCCTCCAAGTGACTAAAGAGAGGACGTATTGATTTGCACAGTGGAGACTTTTGGAAGTTTCAGGCAAGACTGGACCCAGGACCACAAATGATGTCATCAGGGCCCAGTTTCTCCATCTCTTGGTTCTATATCCTGCTGCCTGACTTCAGTCTGTCTTCTGTGCTATGCAAGACAGTGGCTGGCAGCCCCAAGCTCACATGCCCCTGCTTTAACAACCCCAGTGGAAACAGACAGCAGTTGACATAGCTCTAGCAGAAAGTCTCAGGGAAGGTTCTCATTGGTCCGGCTGAGGGCCTACTCCTTACTCTGGACTAATCACTAGGCCGGGGGCGACCACAGAGGAACAGGTCCTGCTCAAGGAGAAGGAGCTCTGTGGCCAGGTGGGAAGGAATATTCTGGGCAACTAATGACAAATGTCCACCACCCTGGAAACCTCATCGTGATTCTTTCATCCCTTTGCACCAATAGAGTAACCTTCTTACAGCATAAATAAATGCTCGTAACTCCTGACTTCAGCTGTCAATCCTATATTTCATAAATGTGTATTAAATACCCACTATGTACCAATTGCCGGCTGGGTCTTGAAAGTAGCAAGTAATGAACGGACAAGGTTCCTTCTTGGAGGGAGCTTACTTCTACTCAAGACACCTCTTCCAAGGCCTTCCGACCTTCTCTCCAGCCTCACTTTCTTTTCCATCCCACCTATTAGGCCACAAAAGACTGGCCCCTGTGGTCTGTCTCCATCCCGGTCCATGTTACACCGTCATCCTGGAACAGATATGCTCATCCATAAATACATTTGAAATAGTTCCCACCTGCTCCACATTTCACACCTGACTCATCCTTCAAGGCCCATTCCAATGTCTCCTCTTCCAGAAGCCATCCCGATTGCCCCACCTGAATTAATCACTCTTCCCTTTGCATGCCACAGCTCTGGAGTTCTTACTCAGATGTAGCATATTTTCCATCCCGACCAGGATCCTGGTTATTTGCATGTCTGTTTTCTCCAGTGGATTGCAATGTCCTGGAAGTGTGCTTAAGTCCTTAATTCCCTCCCCAGAGCTCAGCTGTGCTATGCACATAGCTAGTGTCCACTAAATATTAGTTAAATGAAATAGGAAAGGCTCAGCAGAAAAGTGTTTCAGTGCTGTCCGTCCTTCAGTTTGCCCTCACCTTGGCCATTTGCTGGTGTTGGGCCAGGCCCCTGTGTGATACACACATATTTATAATTCAGCTCTGAGCATGTATGGGTAGACAGACATGAACACCATCATCAGGCTCCCCACTTCTAGACCCACTGCCTCAAAACCTGGTATGTATGTATGTAACTATGTAACCAAATGTAGAGTGGGGTTTCTCCTATTGTTCTGGAATCCCTATTAAGATCTAAGGCTGAAGGCAACATTTTTAGCTCAGAAAACCCATAGGCATTAGGGTCCTTCTTCCAAGACTAATTGAAAGCTGTCATTTTTTAAAAAGATTTTATTTATTTATTTGTCAGACAGAGATTACAAGTAGGCAAGAGAGGCAGGCAGGGAGAGAGAGGAAGAAGCAGGCTCTCCGCAGAGCAGAGAGCCCGATGTGGGGCTCGATCCCAGGACCCTGGGATCATGACCTGAGCCGAAAGCAGAGGCCTTAACCCACTGAGCCACCCAGGTGCCCCTGAAAGCTGTCATTTTAAAGCCAGCCCTATTAAACCCAATTACTCTAAGAAGGGCATTGCATTATAAGAAGAGGTCACTGGCATTTAGGCAAGGCCATCCTTTCTAAGCTACTCAATGGAGAAAGAAAATGGAATGATTCCCCTCCCTGATCTAAGGGAAGCAGCTGACATGAAACTTCTTTATAAAAATTGGGGTGTCTGTAAGGGGAAGAGAATGTCTCTACATAATTCAGGATTGAAAAACAATTGCTGTAAAACCTCATGAAAATAAGGCCCCCTCGTCTCCCCAGACAATCCATGTGGTCTTCCCTCTCCTCTGCTTCCCAGACAGTCCATGAACCTGAGTACATGTGAACATGATTTGGGCTCCCTCAGGACTCCATGAGGCCAAAATGGAAAAGATATTCTTCTTATCCAACATTTACACTTCACAGTATTTAAAGGCTTCCACATACAGTTGCTCATTTAATTTTCTCCAGAAATGTAACTAACTTACTCTAGATTAGACAGTCAGTTGGAGGTAGAACCAACTAGAACTCAGTTGTCCTAATGCCTGGATCAGTGAGTGCTCCTTCCACTAGAACATGGAACCGGGACACTGCTCATACAGCCAGCACAGACCTACAGCCAGTGCATAGGCCTGTCTACAGCTGGATGGCGCTGAACCATCATTTTTCCATCAGTACTCCACCTTCAAAAAAATCTGGAGAATTTTTATGGAAAATGATATTTCCATAGGCAGGGTCAGTGTACTATGTAATCACAACAACTTACATTTAAGGGGTATCTGCTTTGTTCCAGGCTCTGGGCTAAGCCCATCACATCCATTACCTCTAATCTTTTTCAACACTGGGAAGTAGATATCCTGATCTGTCCTTCATACATGAAGAAATTGAGGCTAAGAGAGAGGTTAAGCAATACACCTAAGTGCTCCCAACCAGGAAGTGGTAGGATCTCTCCTGAGGCCAGGACTCCTCAACCTCAAAGTCAACATCTCTCCCCTGACCCTGGGTATGCTGTGATCATAGAGGGATATTCTTGTCAGGTGGTCTGAAACTTCTCCTTGGAGGCCACTCCTTTGAGTTGCATGGTCTCTCGTGGGAGGCCAATGTTCAAATAAAAACCAATTTACCTAAAGGCAACATGGACAGCTGAAGGTGAGGGAGGCCCTGAGGGGATGTGATGTTGGACAGATGCATTGTGATGGAGGACAGAAGGCTGATAGAGGGTGTGGAGGTTCCACACAATGTCACAAGGATCCCAGGGTTATTAAGAGGGTATCTGAAATCAGAACATAGCTGGGGATAGCTTGAGAAGGAACAGATGCAAGAAACGTCCATCCATTCAGGTTTGCCCTCAACCAGCCTTCTATCCCAGCATCAATCTTCAGACAAATTCTATGGCTGCAACTTTGCTTCTTCTACTTCTAACGGGCTCTGAGAGCCACTAGCTCAAGAGTGAAAACCATCCTCTTCTTGAGTGGGTCATGATAACCAGCATCCCTGTGCATGGCAAGCACTGAGTGGTTTAAATAGTCATTGCATTCATACATATAGCCCTTTTCCATCATCATCTTTTATATGGCATTAATTATTTTTCCTTTTCTTTCATTGAAAAAGCTTTCAACCAGAGAGAATCCTAATTAATTTGAGGCGGGAATAATTTTTCTTACACCTTGCTGCTTCCAGTGTGTGATTAAAAGGAGCAATTTCAAAGTGGGCATCTTCAAACCTCTCATGTAATATTGAGTGGCTCTGCTAAATAGCTTTTAGATGTGCTGTTCACGTGTTATTTTGAGGAGGGCTGGTGATGGTGTTAATTTCTGACAGAATACTACAGATTGCCTGGTTCTCTTTATAACTGAGAGATATCTTTGCACAAAGGGAAGGGTTCCAGCATCTCATTTAGTCAGATTTCACTATATGTGCCATGATGTTGCTCATGGCCTCTTCTCTTCTGTGTACTCCCTCACAGATTGTCTTGGGATGTACTGCTTCACTTACATGCATTTTATCTTTCCAAATGAACTGTAGTCTTCAGAGTGGGGCCAAGCCCTTCCCTACCATCACAGGGTACATTATATTGTTTAAAGTACCAACTCAATTCTGCTGGCTTGGAAAGAAATGACAGACCATTTAATTTTATAAAGAATCACACATGTTTCATGGCCTTCATGGTGGATGGCACCAGAAACAGAAAGTCATTCTGACCCCAAGGGCGTATGCAGGATCTGGCTGTGCTTCAAATCTGAGTGTCATTGACTGTTCGAGGGTTATGAAACCCAAGGTTGTGAATGAAATTGCTTAAAAAGTGGCATGATGTGAGATAGGAATGAGAAGTGGGGATGGTTCTCAAACAATATCATTTAGTGGCTGGATAGAGGAGAATGAGCCCCCAACGAGATAAGGAGAATGGCTAAAAAAGAGAAAGAATACAACATACAACAATCTATTGCATTGGGGAAAGCATGATCCAATGCAGGTCAACTCTCCAATGCTGCTGAAGACTTAAGAGAAGGAAAGATATCGGTTAGACTTAGCTACACAGAGACCTTGGTAAGAAACATTTCTGTGGAGCTATGGAAATGGAAGCCAGGAATGGGTAAGGGCCAGGTGAAGAACTGGAGAAAGCAAATGTAAGTGAGGCTTTCAAGAAATTTGTCTACAATGGGGAGGAAAGAACAAGGGTGATCCGTGATGGGGGACACAGAATATGGTGAGGTTTGTCTCCCATTTTTGCAATGATTCCATCACAGAAATGGAAAGGTTTAAGGTATATGGTTATAGAGAGGAACCTCTTTATTCTTTTTAAAAACCTTATTTATTTATTGAAGAGAGAGAAAGAGCAACCAGGAGGAAGAGGGAGACAGCATCTGAAGCAGACTCCACACACACAGAGCCTGATGCAGGGATCCATTCCAAAATCATAAGGTCATGACCTGAGCTGAAGCATTGGACGCTTAACCAACTGAGCCACTCAGGCACCCCAGAGAACACCCTCTAATAAGTGTGCTCCTCTCCTACCCCCACCAGCACATATATATGCAAGCTGTGTAGCACACCAATGTTTGGTTTTTCTAGCAGAAAAATTCTCCAGATTAAAAAAGTAAAATCCAGAGCTATTCCTTTGACATCAATATACAACCCAGCTATCATGGTTGGCCAGCCAATTGCAGAATGACGTTTGAAACCCCTCTCCTAGGGAGCAAATGGAATGAGAGTCCCAATCTCTCGATGTAAGGATTCCCAGTGTTCACGTGGTCTTGGCCCTATAAAATCTCAGAGGACTAAGTTTCACTAGGCTTCTAAACCATATGTTTTTGGTCTCTTACAAAAGGAGGACTCTGTATTTTTAAACAGTAGTTTTCACCACCTATTTGAGGTCAGACACACAGGTGTGGGGGAATTGTGACTTGCCATTGACTGTGGCAGAAGTAGGCCCAGACCCCAAGTCTCCACAAGGTAGGCCAGGTCTTCAATCTCCTCACTTGACAGCTTTGCATTCATCTTTGACTCATAGAACAAGAAAGTTTCAGCTTGAAAAGCTTGATGGGTTACTTTTCTGTATCACTGCCACACCCATCAGCTTACAGTTGAAAATGGAGATCCAGAAAGGACAAGTGACTTAGCCAAGTGCAATCAGAGCTAAATACAAGTCCTCCCGTCATCAAGCCAGCATGCTTGTGTCTGCACCATGTGTCCACACATGCAACAGATAGGCCTGGGTGCATCCTAGCAGTTTGCCAGAAAGGGTAAGACCTCCTTTCCTTAAAAACCTGACCATCTCCCTTCAGGCCCCTCCCCCAACCAAGGACTTGACATTGCCAATTTATTCCCTGTGGGAAGAGCCCCACGTTTCCTGAGCTATAAATATTAAATCCTGTGAAGTTTCCTTTCAGAGCTGAGGTACAGCTAATGAAGTCTAATATCTGCACTGAGTGTGACCTGAAAGAAAAGAATTTTAATTTTCAGGCCCATCAAAGGGAGGAGCATTTTCTTTCCCCAAACTTAATGAGCCAACAAGGCCTTCCAAGAAAGCAATCTTCACAAGTGGAAACTGTTGAGGCAAGAGTGGTTATTTCTGATCACCATGGAAACCCTCTACATCACCACAACCCTTGCTGCCATGGTGAGGAGGGCTGCCTCACCCTCCTACCTCATTTTCTCCAAAGATGAGAAGGTCCTTGAGTCTGCCAGCTTATATCAGCTCCTCCGGCACACAGAGTCCATGCCCTTCGCATTGGCCCCAACTTGGTCCCTTTCATCACCTTCTATACTGTCCCAGAGACCCATTTTTCACCAGTCTGGAAGATTTTAGTGGCTTAATTTCTCCTCTAACCCTAACTTCTCAATGGCCTACAACCCTCTAACTCCAGCGACCTCTATCTCAAAGTCTTGAATCTCATTTTTGGTGGTTAAACAAAGTAATGTTGCTTGTGCCCTTTAGACCAATTGCCTCTTGTGCTTTGCTGCCCTTCTCCCTTAAATCTTTGCACCTGATTTTCATCATCACATTAAATGAAACTCGTGTGTTCTGTCTAATCACTCTGCTCTCATTTTTTCTCCAGCATTTGACACATGTAACAACTGCCCCTACCTCCCATCCTGCTCACACACACTTCCTTGAAACTCTCTCTTGCTGGGTACTATGGCTTTCTCTACAATCTTTCTACCACCTCTGTCTTCTGCAGTCTGATGAGTTTCAGACCTTTCCTCTTGGATTTCTCAACCTCAACACATCTAAAGCCAACTCAGTGATCTTCCTTTTCAACCTACTTTCTTCCCTGTGTCTTGAATGCCATTACTGTCTCCCAGACTGGTAGGCTGGGTACCTAGGAGTCATCGTGGACTCCTCTCTATTCTCAGCCCACACATCAATTAGTCCCCAAAACCTATTTATCCCTCCTTCAAAATATCTCCCAGACTTACATCATTCTCTTCATTAGCACTCTGTTCTCGCCTTTCTAACCTATCTTGTTCGTCATTGATCAATAAGTCCATCTTGCCCACCACTGATGGATCCTTAAAACATTCACCATGCCTTACCAATAGTGACTTCCACTTTCCATATGAAAGTCCTTGCTCTAAAATCCCTAAACATGCAGTGCCTCTGTGTTGCAGTCATTAAGTGCCCAACTCTTGGTCTTGGCTCATGTCCTGATCTCAGCATTGGGAGATGAAGCCCCACATCTGGCTCACACATGGCAAGAAGTCTGCTTAGAAGTCTGCAAGAAGTCTTTCTCCTTCTGCCTCTCTCCCTGCTCCCCAGCACTCTCTCATTCTCTCTCTAAAAAATAAATAAATAAAACCTTTTTAATAAATAAATAAAATTCCTAAGCCTTCCTGCCCTATCCTGCTTAATCACCTTTCAGTTCAGAAAATGGGTGCACTGGGGTATTTGGGTGGCTCAGTCAGTTAAGCATCTGCCTTCGGTTCAGATCATGATCTCGGGGTCTTAGGATCAAGTCCCGCATCGGGCTCCCTGCTCAGCGGAGAGTCTGCTTCTCCCTCTCCCTCTCACTCCAACTCATGCTCTCTCTCTCTCATTCTACTCTCTCTCTCTCTCTCTCTCATAAATGAAATCTTATTTAAAAAACTATTAAAAAAAAGAAAATGGGTGAACTTTTGGATAATTTGGAATTATAATGACCATTTCAGAAAGCCTTTAACTTATAAGAGATGATAGTCCACTTTAAGGGGCACCGTTGAGAAAAGAGGATCCCAAACCTCTGCAAGACACAGGGATGCATTCTTTGATTGGTGAGCAGAAGTTTCTGAAAGACAAGTGACTCCAGAAATACCTTCTCTAAAAGAATCTTTAAAGCATGCAAATAATAAATCTTTAGTATAAAACCTTCGGCCATCTGAGCAGGTAATCTTAATTTAGTCCATCTACCAGAAACACAGTTTGGATCAATCAAGCTATACTGTTGAGTTTTGTATTACTGTACCTGAAAAATGGCCAAAAAAAATTTTTTTTTAATGAAAACCATTAGAGCTGTGTGTGTGTGTTTATACCTCTACTCGCATCTATGTATGAATGTGTGTTAGATGTCTATGATAGTTTTCAAAGTGTTCTATGTAACTGGCTTTAAAAAAAAAAAAAGAAAGCACTTACAGGTTGTCTGGGTGGCTCAGTCGGTTAAGTGTCTGCCTTCGGCTCAGGTCATAATCTGAGGGTCCTGGGATCAAGCCCCACATCAGGCTCTCTGCTTAGCAGGGAGCCTGCTTCTCCCTCTCCCACTCCCCCTGCTTGTGGTCCCTCTCTTGCTGTGTCTCTCTCTGTCAAATAAATAAATAAAATCTTTATAAATAAATAAATAAAGTATTCCTAAAATTCTCAGAAATATAGTAACTAACTCAAATGTTTCTCAAGTGCACATGATCTCAAATAATATTTTATAAATAAAAGTTCGAGCTTGTTGGTTTAATAAAAACAGACATGTCTTCAAGATTTTCAAAATTAAATGGAAAGCAAACATACAACTTTTTCTACCTGGGTTTCTTAGCCAAATAAGCTCACACTATCTCTATGTTATAAGATTTGTCAACAAGAAAAATAACTTAAGATGATGGTTAGCTGTTTAATGTGTAACCTAGACATAATTGTTGAGAATAAGTAATTTAAATAGATGTAAGTAATACAAAAGTTTGCACTAAGTTAAACTAAATAATGGATATTCATTGAACATCTAGATAATTTCCAAATAAGATAATGCACTGAAGTATTAATTGCTAAACAGAAGTTATCTACTTCTGGCTTCTTTTTTGTTAAGTATTTTCCTGATAAACTTCTCACTATCTCACACTTTTTTTTTTTTTTGTAATAAAAAGGCTACTTGAGGAGTTCTATATATAAGTTTCCTACAAATTCTGTGAAAGTGCTTATCCCTGAGATGCTCAAGAAAATTATGTAATGACCTCTGGAACAAAACGATCTACATTTCAAAGCTTCCATTTTGATAGCAAGCACTGAAAAAGCGTGAGAACACCAAAATCGCCAGACACCCCCAGCAACACGTCGAGGTTTTCCTGGGGAAATCTTCTTTAGAGATTTTCTCTTTACACTAAAGAAATAGTTATATTATGCTGCAACTCAATGTTTGCATATAATATAGTCCCCAATCCCACCCCCCAAAAAAGCGTAACTGAAACCAGACAAGAAGAGCCATCCGAGGGAGTTATGTCCTTATCTTGGTTGGTACTTTGTATAGCATCAGAACCAACAGACTAGGAATATGACAAGAACATGTTCCCCTTTAGGCAGGGCTCCAACACTGTCACACTGCCTTTCTGCTCCAACCCCCACTGTCCACACCAGGCTATCTAAATAACTATCTTCTGACCAAAAACCCACCAACCCAGATGCTAGTCACTTCCTTTCAGTATGAGAGCTGTTATTTACCAACCCCGTCACTCCCCCATTTGAGTAGAAATATAGGCTTAGAGTGGGAAATGTCTCTTAAAAATAATTACAGAGTCTCTCAGTATCAACAGTTCTCCCTCTCTTTATATACACACATACATACATGTATATACATTTATATGTGTGTATGTATATATGTAATGTTCTTGCCATGAACATTTTCCCAACTATTTTAGCTTTACATAACACCAGATATACAATCAAAATAACTCCCAACAACACCCAATCTGCCTTCCTTTTTTTTAATAAAAAGGGTACTTGAGGTTACCTAATATTAATTGCTAAACATAAGTTTCTCTACTTTTGGCATCTTAATTTTTACAGAGAGACAAAAGATATCTGGGCATATTAATAACTATTTTTGCCACATTCAAAATTTATACTATGAAAACATGTATCTCTAAAAATATAAATTTTATAATTATGTATTAATAAATTTGTTAATCTATTACAGGATGCTGATATATGAATTCTCAACTGTCTGCTTCCTAGCTTCCTTGGAAAGTCAAAGTCACTGCTAGTTAAAATTCATTATCATACATAAAAATAAAACTACTTGAAACAATAAGAGCAAAGGGAAATAGTTTCATGTACAAAGCATGAGAAAAATATGGCATTTCTTTTTTCTTTTTTAAAGATTTTATTTATTTATTTGACAGACAGAGATCATAAGTAGGCAGAGAGGCAGGCAGAGAGAGGAAGGGAAGCAGGCTCCCTGCTGAGCAAAGAGCTTGATGCGGAGCTGATCCCAGGACCCTGGGATCATGACCTGAGCCAAAGGCAGAGGCTTTAAACCCACTGAGCCACCCAGGCACCCCAAAATATGGCATTTCTTATATGAAGAATATGCATGGATTACAGAATGTGCTTCTATTTTTTTATTTTTAATTTTTTTATTAATTGAGAAAGAGAGAGCATGAACTCATGAGGGGTGGGGCACAGGGAGAGTGAGAGAGAATCTCAAGCAGACTCTGCTTAATGCATAACCCAATAAGGGGTTTGATCTCATGACCCTGAGATCATGACCTGAGCCAAAATCAAGAGTCAGACGATTAACCCACTGAGCCACCCAGGTGCTCCTCCTCCCCCCACCCCCTTAAGTAACTTTTCCTTTAAAAGATGATTGGTTGAAGAAAGAAAGAAGGAACAAAAGGAAGAAAGAAGGAAAGAAAGAGGGAGGGAGAGAGAGAGGGGAGGGAGGGAAGGAAGGAATAAGGAAAACAAAGAGAGAGAGAGAGAAAGGAAGGAAGAAAAGACAAAACATAAATGAATATAGAAAACTGCTGAAGATTTATGGGAAAAAATTATGTTTTGAGGTCACTGCTGGCTAAAATTGCATAGATTTATTTATAAGGGTTTTTAAATAAGCTCAATAATGTAGTGATACAAACCCAGAGTTTAATTTTCTCTCTCTTAAAAATCGCAGAATGTCTTAATTATTGATCAGCTTTTAATAAAAGGTTATATAAAGTTTTCTTTACCTTTAATGTAATCTTCCTAGGAAGTAAAATTGTTTTTTTCAAGTAAGCTCTATGCCCAATGTGGGACTTGAACTCACATTCCCAAGATCAAGAGTTGCATGCTCCACTTACCGAGCCCACAAGGAAACTTGGGAAACAAATGTGCTACATCTCATCAAAATATCTCCTATGCTTCATGTTGTTTTTATCAGGTATTTAATACTTAGAAAAACTAAGTCTTTTCAATATTGAAAGAGCTAAGAATTTTTTAAAAACTATGAAACTTTCAGTATTTGCCCTTAAAATCTTTTAATTGACACTTGAGCTGAATGGATAACTAAGTGTTGTTTCACAATGACCTGTGACTCCATTTGATTGTTTTAAACCTTTTGACATTTTGGACAAACTTCTCAAAATCAAATTCTGAATGAAGACTTTTCAACCTTGAACTGACTTGGTGATTTTTCCAGAGGGTCTTTGGAAGATCTCAAAGGATTTGCTCTCTCTCCTTTTAATAAAAGAAATGCAAATTATATTTCACATTAAATATATGGGAAACATTATCAAATGAGAAATGATACTCACCATTCTTAGGTTATATTTATATAGGTATATATTATTAACATAAGTATTCAAAATTTATATGAAATTCCTAAAAATCTGATATATCCTGGTATAATGTGAGCAGTCAGAGTTCTAGTTATTATTTTATAAAATTGCATATCACAAAAAAAGGAAATTTACTTGTCAATTGAATCATTTTTTAGTGAACTCTCAGCAGACCTTTAACTATGGCTATTTTCAAGACTTTTTAAATTCACGGACAGTTATTATTTTACTCATGATTCTTTTCTGAAAGCATTTATACATCAACTATAGGCAAAAATGCTTCCTCTTCAAAGAGATTCATGGACAGTACTCTAGAATGCAGTACTCTAGGACACGGGTTTCTGACAACTTTAAGATCATAACACTGACCTGAGTAAAAATTTCTAGAACTCTAATAGAAAAACTGATTGATTCATAAAACTGCTAACTCAAGATAAAACAAACATGAATTAATCACATGACCCTGAACAAACTGATAAAAATGATTATAATTTTTATGACTTCATTTAAAACATTGTTGGTTCTTTAATGTTTGCTTTCCAGGTTTATAAGGACTCCTTTTCTCCTCTCTTTGAAGCTATCAATAGCTTCATACTGTAACTTTTATAATTTACCAAAGCAATTTGGTAAAGTAAACCATTGCACACAAAGGTTGAAACATTGAACTTTTTTCCCCTACCAGATCCCTCCAGAATTCAGAAACTCTTATTAACTTTTCTTGTTTTTTATGATACCATATGTCTTTACATAAATTCAATAATAATCTCTTCTCTTTGTAACAGTACACAATTAGACAAGCCTTAGCTTGACTCCTTTGCCTAGAGAGACTTTTAAAGGTCTAACCTGAGATTCCTTATTATCAGACAACTTTAAAGAACTAATGTTGGCTTTATGGAGCAAAGCTTTGGCTAAAATGTCATATTTGAGAATGTGGATAGAATCATTATTCTTGTTACCTTTATATAAATAATCAAGCCAACTTTAATAAGATTAGGCTTATTTTACAAACGAATTAGTTTCCTTGTGATTATTTTTCATTAAAATGGGATGACCATAGGAAAAAAATTACATTTCAATAGAAAAACTATACATATACTCATGATCAGATTCTACTCTGTTCATTGTCTTTAACATTCTATCATCTATCTGTAAATCTCAGATAAACTACCTCAATAGATTATGTGTAAATGATTTTCATGCCTGTTACTATACAGACCACTCAAAAAGCATTGACCAGGACAACTCAATGAGGACTAGTGGCTTCATCATCAAAGACAGTCAAACTGCAAATAAGGAAAATCCATCAAATTGAATCTGCCATCCTCAGGGCGCCTGGGTGGCTCAGGTGGGTTAAAGCCTCTGCCTTCGGCTCGAGTCATGATCTTAGGGTCCTGGGATCGAGCCCTGCACTGGGCTCTCTGCTCAGCGGGGAGCCTGCTTCCTCCTCTCTCTCTCTCTCTCTCTCTCTCTCTCTGCCTGCCTATTTGCCTACTTGTAATCTCTGTCTGTCAAATAAATAAAATTTAAAAAAATAAAAGAAATAAAAGAAAAAAAGAAACTGCCATCCTCATTCTACCATCTAAATTTCCTTCAGGGGCACCTGGGTGGTTCAGTCAGTTAAGCATCTGCCTTCAGCTCAGGTCAGAATCTAAGGGTCCTGGGATCCAGCCCCACATCGTGCTCTGTGCTCAGCAGGGAGCCTGCTTCTCCCTCTCCCTCTGCTTACCACTCCCCCTGCTTGTGCTCTCTCTCTCTCTCTCTCAAATAAATAAATAAAATCTTTTTAAAAATTTTTAAAAATTAAGTTCTTTCAAATTCAAATGTAGAAATGTTTTCAACTGGCTACCCTCCAAACTCAGAAATTAAGTTTATAATTTGCTCCAACTATTAACCTTTGTTTTTCTCTTGTTTTCATAGCAGCGTCTCTTTTTTTTAATTTAATTTTAAAAAAAAATGTTTTTATAAACATATGATGTATTTTTATCTCCAGAGGTACAGGTCTGTGAATCGCCAGGTTTACACACTTTACAGCACTCACCATAGTACATACCCTCCCCCATGTCCATAACCCCACTCCCCTTTCCCGACCCCCCTACCCCCAGCAACCCTCAGTTTGTTTTGTGAGATTAAGAGTCACTTATGATTTGTCTCCCTCCCGATCCCATCTTGTTTCGTTTCTTCTTTTCCTACCCTCCCCAACCCCCCCATGTTGCATCTCCACTTCCTCATATCAGGGATATCATATGATAGTTGTCTTTCTCCGATTGACTTATTTCACTAAGCATGATACCCTCTAGTTCCATCCACATCGTTGCAAATGGCAAGATTTCATTTCTTTTGATGGCTGCATATATTCCACTGTGTATATATACCACAGCTTCTTTATCCATTCATCTGTTGATGGACATCTAGGTTCTTTCCATAGTTTGGCTATTGTAGACATTGCTGCTATAAACATTCGGGTGCACGTGCCCATTCGGATCACTACATTTGTATATTTAGGGTAAATACCCAGTAGTGCAATTGCTGGGTCATAGGGTAGTTCTATTTTCAACTTTTTGAGGAATCTCCACGCTGTTTTCCAGAGTGGCTGCACCAGCTTGCATTCCCATCAACAGTGTAGGAGGATTCCCCTTTCTCCGAATCCTCACCAGCACCTGTCATTTCCTGACTTGTTAATTTTAGCCATTGTGACTGGTGTGAGGTGATATCTCATTGTGGTTTTGATTTGTATTTCCCTGATGCCGAGTGATGTGGAGCACTTTTTCATGTCTGTTGGCCATCTGGATGTCTTCTTTGCAGAAATGTCTGTTCATGTCCTCTGCCCATTTCTTGATTGGATTATTTGTTCTTTGGGTGTTGAGTTTGATAAGTTCTTTATAGATTTTGGATACTAGCCCTTTATCTGATATGTCGTTTGCAAATATCTTCTCCCATTCTGTCAGTTGTCTTTTGGTTTTGTTAACTG